>SAUA01000079.1:0-154847 GCA_004335185.1 Phoma sp. RAV-16-625
TTATTCAGACGCCCGACATCATCAGCTTCTCCTTGTTGTGCTTCTTCAGCTGCTCACTTGTTTAACTCACACCACCACCACCACCACCACCACCACCACCGCCGCCGTCGCCGCCGCCGCCTTTATGGCTTCTACCGCTACCAACCTCGCTCCCGTGAAGCGAGCCTGCGACAGGTGCGCGCACTCAGTCCCCACCAACCCCCACATTCACTAACACTACCATAGCT
This sequence comes from Phoma sp. RAV-16-625, assembly GCA_004335185.1. Classification (NCBI taxonomy): domain Eukaryota; kingdom Fungi; phylum Ascomycota; class Dothideomycetes; order Pleosporales; family Didymellaceae; genus Phoma; species Phoma sp. RAV-16-625. The sequence continues at coordinate 228 of SAUA01000079.1, forward strand.
GCCATCGAAGAAAAGTCAAATGCATAGGTGAAGGCACAAACCCGTGCAAAAACTGTGTGTCCGCAGGCCTGGCATGCACTTACAACGCCATTCCTCAGAAAAAAGGACCCAAAGGCAGCCGGGCCAAAGTCCTTTCTGAGCTACGTGAGAACCAGCGTAATGCCCAACTTGCCTCTGGCTTCCCCCAGGAGCTGGGCCACGACGGGCGACCCCTTTCCTCGCAGAATGTCCGAACACCAGGCCTGCTCCCGCCAGCCCTAGTCGAAAGTTGCATGGAGTTCTTCTTCGTAAACGTCTACTCCTCACAGCCCATTCTGCACCGACAACGCGCGCAAGAAGCCGTCGTCAACATGGACCGTTCGATCGAGGCCTACTGCATGGTTGTTGCCTTGTGTGCGTACGTGATGATCCAAGCGAATATGAAGGTCCAACCCAACCTTCTCGACCGCCCAGAAATGGCTCAGATGTCCAATGTCAGCTTTGGTCACATCTTGTTGGAAGAATCTGTTCGCGTGCGGAGAGGGTACGACTACCGCGAGAGTCCCACGCACTGGACCGTCCTCACATCATGGCTGTACTGCGGATGCTACTTTGGATTGGCCAAGGAAAACACGGCATGGTCCTATCTGCGAGAGGCAACGACACAAGCACAACTTCTGGGAATGCACGACGAAGAAACATACAAGCACGACCCACTCGACACCTCAAGAAAACGCGTCCTTTACTGGCTGCTCTTCATGGCCGAAAGGTACTACTACATCAAGCTCATGCACGTCATCGCTGACCACGAATCCAGGACATATGCTATCCACAAGCATCGGCCAATTACACTCTATCCAACTATTCATCCGCCTTCCTTGGACGAAGTGCCTTCAGACCGACCGGTCGCAGTTGGCCTGGAGCTGCTAATCAATCTGTACAAGACCATTGACGACACATTTGTGAACCTTTGGAACCGAGTCCACGGCCATGCCAACCCTTCCTGGATCGCACAACTGCAAACACAGATCTCAGAGGCGGTCCCATCCTATCTCGAATGCACCGAATCTCAGGCCGTCGAGATTCGGGTTACGCAGCAGTGGCTACGAGCGATGGTCTGGCAGCTATGCGTCTGTCAGGGACTCGTGAGTAGCGTCAGCCAGGACACTTCCATGACGTTCAAGTTTCCCATCCAAATCTCAAGGGATATCCTGACTATGACACAACAATTTTCGCAAGCCACCATGGAGGTACACGGTGTCGGTATGGTGAGTGCCATTTTCATTTCGTTTTCCATCATTTCCTACATTCCATTCCATCTGCACTTTTGGACCCCTGTTCGTTCCGATCGTGTGATCCCTGTTACATGCTGCATTGGCACGGGTCCACCACCAACGTCAATCTCTAACACCCACCCCTTGGGCCATTAGCGTACACTTCCTTGGTCCGTCCGTGCGTACGCACTTAGCAATCCTTTCCTTTTCGAGCTTGATACACTTTCAATACGAGTCTTGGGCTAACACTTCTGCAGATCGAAAAGCTGTTCGATATCGCTTGCTGCCTGACTGACGTGGTCGCTTGCACGTCGTTTTCGCCAGATGCATTTGCTCTGGGCCCGCGAGATTATGTCTCTCGCTTTTTGATTCTCATCCAGACACTTCGCGGTGGACAGTCGCGCTACTTGCCACTGCTCCTCGCCAAGTTGCAGGAGGTACTGCCCAACCTCCCTCTTCCCAGGTCCCTGAATTTGCCCCAAGGTCTCCCCACCTCGTCAATCGGTCTAGGTGCTAGTAGCGGCATGGTGCCTTCAAACGCAGGTGATGACTTCTCAGCGCTTCCACCTGTCATCTCTCCGGCGTACCCATCGACAGAGTTGATCCGTCGCCTTGCTGCACAAACAGGTGCTCAGCTCCCTTTCAGCACATCTCAACAACCCATGGTTGCTGCTCCGTCATCTCACATTGACGATATGTCGCTCTATGACACGACTCACAGTACATCCCACTCCTCTGTGTCTGCGCCTAGGAGCAATTCTGCCACACCAGGGCCTTTCGAACCTCCCATGTCCCAAGCGCGCGCGCAGATTGTTGGCCATCATCCCTCTACCCAGCTTCCGCCGACCGTCTCCCAACATTCTCACATGCAACCTCACAACATCGGTGTAAATCCTACCGCTTACGATCCACGTTTCAATGTCCAGGGGTTTCCAGTGGATCCTGCGATGATGTACAAGCAATAGATTTTGGTGATCAATACCCGGGTTGCCGTTCGGTTGTCACACCAAAAAAGGTTGTGTGGCACAACCGTCGGATGCATTTCCAGCGCACATCAACCAATCACGGCGAAGAGACCGTAGGAACCAGATCTTGAAAGTTCACGTATCCCATTCAAACAATGCCATGAGAACTTTGGTTGTTAGTTTGCAGCCGCCAGGATTCTGTATAACTATGAGCCCCTGTGCATTTGCAGCATGGAAACTAGAGCCGACTCCTGCAGCAGGGTAGAAACTCCAGCCAACTCCTGCAACGAAGCAGGAATCCCGGCCGCCCTCTGGAGCATGACAGTACAGCATTAGATATTGGACCAGGAGACGCGGAGACACCCATCACTGCAAGCATAGTCGTACGGTTAGAAAGCAATTGGATTGAGAAGAACTCGCAGACCTCAAGGTATCAGCGAATCAATCACACGGATTCAGGCGCACAGGCGCACAGGCGCACAGGCATTAGACGAACTCTTCCGTCGAATCAAATAGAACGTCGAATTCTCAACAAGCGTTCCGCCCAATTTGGCAGATTGTCAACGCTCAAATAACGGTCGCACGGTGCAAGTGATGGACACGAGTCGATAGGGTGACGGTACTTTCCAGTTCACGTGGGGTAACAACCAACGATGGAACCACTTGCTACTTTCAAGATCATCAAAGGGACTTTGCGCACACGGACCCGCACGTCGCAAGGCTGGTGCTGCACAGTCCGGGTTACCAAACCAAGAATATCCGCCAGGGAGGACCATGTTTAGAACTCGAACATCAGTGGCACGGACTTGGTCGCGACCTCGCAGCTTACGGAACCATGTTCTGAGGTAAAGGTAGCATGATGGTGGGGATCGTCAATGGTGGCTGCCAATACGAGCTGATCTTAAGTGAGGCTGGTGGTTCTTGGGCAGCTACTATGGGCCAAGGATAGTCACTATCTACGCTTCAATCTCCAATCCATGTCCTTCGCGCACCCCGAGCATCGCGGTCAACTGTGCAGGACGTACACACGTCTTCATTGCGGCTCACCAATGCCTCCGCCAAGCTATCGCTCGTGGAGACGCAGTAGGACCCGCAAAAAGGGATGAAGCCTGTCGTTCGCAACATTGTAAAGTAATCGACTTGGCGGAAATGCACACGCGTTGCTCTGAGCCTCATCCCTCTGTGGTAAACTTTATCACTGTCCTCCAACAAACAACATCTCGAGACATGACAATCCCTTGGTGAAACGCGAGTGCTCCATTGTCAGTATCATACAGATCGCCTTACAAAGGCTACCGTAGCCTGTCGGTTAGGGTACCAGACAGCTGTCATGCAATCGTTTGCCAAACTGCCCAGAGTCTATTTCTCCGTCCGCCAGCACCCCCCACCCCCTGTCAGTGTCAGCGCAACAAGCTTTCCTGTAGGGGTCTCATTTGCAACACGGTGGTGAGCATTTTGTAAAACAGGGTTTGACATGGGCGGTGCGTTCAGACGTTGGTGTCACGCTTCATCTTTTTGGGTCGGCCCGCTTAATGGGCTGGACGTTAGAGCGTTGCTCCGGCTTGCTGAGCGCTACTGTGGTGTACAGCGGCGCCCTGTGCGTTCGCGTCACTTGCCTTGCAGCGGCGGAGGCTCAGAGCATCTATGACAAACGGGGGACTCCATGTATGAGTTTCGCGTTTGGATGGGGGGAGAGAGAGGGGGGGCACAGCCTCGTTTTGTGGAAGGATGTGTGTTTGATTGGCTTCTTAGTGCGCAGGCGATCTCTGGCGGAGTAATGTTCCATGAATCGCAGAACAGAACAGAACGATCGCTTCGCCGTCGAAGGAAGGGCACCGGAAGTTACCATTCGCTCGGAAGCTCGCAGCGCTATCTGTTCTCTCTCTCTCTGCAACCGATTCTTCACTTGTGCCGAACAAATAATGGCTACCGTTCAACGTTGCATTTTCATACAGTCCAACTCACCAATAATGAACCTCAACGAAGATTCATGCACATGCATGACATTCGACGAACCCGTAGCCAGCACGTCCCTCGACGCTTAACTCAATCGGGCCATCCACACAGCTCGTCAAGGACTCCAAGTACCTCACACTAGCTGGTGACTAGCCTCTCATGTGGCCCCCCTCCTCCATGCTCTTCTGACGATCCGCAGCGGTGTGGCGACTATCGCGCCGCTCTCACGCGTTGTTTCCCGCAAGTGTACCCCGACTAAAACGTGTTTTCCCACAGGATGCCTGTGCTGGGGAATGTGCGTTGATCGGCCCGATATGCAGAGGCACTTTCAAACACCGCTGCACGGGCTAGAGTTCCGACGCCGTCACCCCACTAGACCTCCGACCTTTTCGAGGCTGCTGGGTAGAACCTCTGAGGAACGTGTGGCGCCTATTAGCGCTAATTTCCTTCTTTGCTTTCCTCCATGGTACCATGGCGCTAGGATTGCAGTCCTCCTGTCAACGGTTGTTTCAATCGTGCATCTTTGCAACGAGGTCGAACGGGGCTTGGCAAACCGTGACCGAGGAGGATCGAAGTCGCGGGCCAAGCTCCGAAGTCTTGGATCCTGTACGGGAGCAGCGACAAGGCATTCACTCCGGTCTGGCTGCATATACCCTAGAATCCATAGTGCTCGGATCATTCCGAACAAAGCAGCTGCCTGCACCCTTGTTGAATTGACAATGAACTCAGAATCGGGTAGTGGCTTTCATGTTGAGAACGTCTATGACGAATTTTGATGGCTGGAACCAAGTACGTACGTACCGGCCACTGGCACTCCTTTTGAGGTACCGAGGGCCGCTAGTGTCTGCTCTGCGGTGACGTTTGCGGAGGCGCCATGTGCAATCAGTTCCGGACTAGTATACCCTTCAGACCCTGATCACGGTCTGACCGCCTACCACGTGTGAATGCATGCCTATCCTGCATCTACCCTGCGGCTGCATAGGATAAAGTTTCCATATCAGCTCGTGATCGCTTTGACGCTTGATTATCTCGTTGGCATCGAGGTAGGTAGTGTGTCCATGTCCGGCAATTCGCGTCGGTAGGGTCAACGATGCAAAGATACATCAGTGGTCTGGTTCAGATTACCACAACGTGGCAATTACGCATTGAATTAGGCAATAGATCATGCAACAAATCGTACAATAAATCGTACAATGTTGGAAGATAGGGTTCGTATTCGAGCGGCTGCAGGCGTGTGCTGCCCCGACTTCCTTTTCACTTGGACGGTGTGTATGCCTGTTGGAGTTGTGTCAAAGTGCTCTTGCATGCAACGTGGATCTTCTCGCTGGCACCCTGCACGCGCTGGAATTGATCACGGACAGCAGAGATCCGGCCTTTGGCAGCGGCCAATTGAGGGTTCACGCAAGTTCTTTCCGGTATCGCAACGTTGAAGTTTCGATTGATCCATGGCGGCGTGTAACTTAATGCAGACAAGAGTTTGTTAGCTTGCGTCGAGGTTGTTGGGCTCCCTCTGAGGCTATGATCTTTTTCCCTACAGGTGCAGTCACTAGAGCGGCTCCCGTTTGGAAATTTGGCCCGGCCCTTTTTCCGGTAGACTAAGCATTTGGGCTCTGCCGCTCCTGGGGATCGCTGCAATGTGCTCGTGCAGACAAGTTCCTCATTGGTTGATTTCGTATGCGTCCACGCTTCAAAATGGAGGTGGAGACTCAACCTCGAAAATGAACGAGCTCGTGGTAGCCAAGGAGGCAGTGCTGAACCTCATTGCCTTGGAACGAGTCGCCGGACCGCAAGGCTTGTCCTTGACTGAGGCAGATCACCCGATCCTTGTCCATCGAACCTGCAAGACACTGAATCGTCTGCTGCTAGAGTATGTTCCGACTCTAGCAGCGTCCCTCTGCGACAAACGCCCCGGGGACATGCTCGGCAGGATTCCAGTACGTATCGGTTTGATTGCAGCGTTGAGTAGTGAAGCAGTGAGACATCGCTAAGTCGGGTAGTTAGGTAGGTAGACTCCTCGACTGCCGGTATGTGCCAGCCTTGCCGGGCCTGAGATTCCCTGCTGACGCCACTGACGGTTCCGCTCCTCCCCGCCGCCGTGAGTATCACCGCCGCCTGACCTCGCAATCGTTTCCATCTTCTAATGAAGCACTGTGCATTGGACGGCAGCTCCGGAGACGGGTCCCTTTCGGCTCCACCCAGGTGTTCAGGTACCGTAGCCTCCTTCCTGCCCCAGATCTTAGCCGTCGCAGGGTCTAGACTGAAGTTGTGTGAAGCATTACCAACCACGGAATTGTTCCTCCTGTGTAGATCTTGGCTCAGATCACCGAGCAGGGCAACACAAAGCCCGTACCCTGGCTTTGATCGTCCCAAAGCGACCTCTCAAGCATGTTTCGACAAAGTGGACGTCGACGGCCGCAGGGAGTGACGCGGCGTCATCGGTGATCATCAGCTGATGGCTTGTTGAAGCAGGGACCTTACGTCCGTAGATGAGCGACACGAGAAGGCCAAGTATAGTTTTGATCTGGATGTAGAAGCTCAGGTAATCGCAGCATGTGATTCTAATCACCTCAATCAGCTCCTTCCTTCTGGCTCAAACACTAGCTCGAGATAACTGGTGATTCGACGGCTATGGCAGGTGCACACGCGGATGAGGTCCAGAGATATTTTGTTCCTAGATCGTCTTTGATGGCGCAGTATTTCGCTAGACAGCATTTGCTCGACTAGGTGTCGCACTAATACGGCAGATGATGACATCGCAGCTTACCTGCTCCCACCCAAGGTTATGTTATGTTAGCGTCACCATCATTGCGCATTAACAACAAACCTTCTTTCTTGAGAACTTTACAATGGAGGGGAGAATCTAAAACTGGAAGTTTCTTAGATTGCAATATGGTCTCGACTGGCTTCTGGAAACCTTCGTTTATTCACGGCTGCCATGCTGCCATGCGCTACAGGATACGAAGTCTGAGGATGCAGGTCGTTCCATCTATGAGTCCTTGGGCATTTCCTCGAGTCTTGTACAATGTTGCAGTGCTGAAAGAGATGGAAAAAACAATGGAACAGAGAGACTGACCTGTCGTCGATGGTGCATGCAGAGACCCACTTGCCGTCTTGAGTCACTTGCACAACCACCACAACCACCACAACTCCAAATGTCTCATCTACTCACGAGCCATGCGCATGGCTGAGTATCGCATTTCTTCTGATGACATGTTTTTGTCTCAGCCGTCGTCCAAATATACCCACTCCTGCCAGCAACGAGCGATCTGTCGATATGGGCCACTCTGTAACACCCCCAAAGGCCAGAGTGCGTGGTGCGTCTATCGCCGACCTGAGCACTCAGAGGCGATAGCAATGGAGTAGCTGAAAGAGGTATTTGCGTGATGAAGGGGGCAATATTGCGATGATGTTGCTACCTAGAACGATGATGCACCTGGTGCGGCAATGGACGCTTAGACTCGCTGTGATGAGAAGCTCAATCCGCAGCATGATGTTGGCACCTTCAGGATTGTCAGCAATGGCTAGGCATCGTATGGTCTCTATCGATACAGACCGTGCGTAGAAGGATCAGTCTCAAGGATTCGGAAGATGTTGTTCTGCATCGGCGCCGTTGCCTCGTTTCGTGCGCCCCTTGCATAAATCCTTCGAATCTATGTAGCTTACCTGCGTCTTCACTCAGAGTTGGTGCTGGCAACTCCACAGCACACTTACATTTAGAAAAGCACCGCGCCTCATATCGAGCGTCGGCGCCATGTGCTTCTTCTTTCTGCGGTTGTAGCATGTCTCAGGGCCCTGGACCCCGGCCGATTCGCACGGCACGTCGCACGCGTGGTGGAGTAGATCTGAGCTAGTTTGCCTACGCCGCTGAAGGATCACTGCACGGTATTCATTATGGTAAAGTGTATACTTCGAAGTATGTCTCATAAGGCTCTATCAGCCGCTCCTCGCTCTCACCCGCAGGCAAACACCTGTAAACGCAAAACGAGTGTGAATTTTGAGCACTTCAGTTGAATCTGCCCTTCATTACCCTCACACCTTGTACTTCCTTGTAGTTCCTTCCAGTTCCTCAGAATGCCTCTCCCGCTCCTTGAACTTCCACCAGAGCTTCTAATCCAAATTCTTACTGGCCTTCCCGTAAAGTCTCTCTTGAAATTCGCCCAGACTTCCCGGTACGCCCGCATGCTTGCATATTCAAACCTGCAAGCCCTTTCGCTCTCAATATTGCCATCTCATCGCTCTTCCTGGTACAATAAACTCATCTCTGTGCGACAAGAGCCAAAACCACCATCCCATCCAGAACACGACCCGCACAAAGTCCTCATCCAGATACCTCAAGCCCGGAACTTTGACTATCCGATACTTCTCAACTTCCACAACAAAATCATCGCAAGCATCTTGGGCAGACATGCGCGTACGTTACAGAAACTAGACCTAACGCTCTGGGGACTTTCGCTACCAATAGCAAATGCCCTCATAGAGCTACCAGCATTGCGCTCACTAAGTATTCGCATTGAGAGCGTACAAGCGGTGCCGCGTACATATACGATTCTACAACGGAAAGAAGAGCGAAAGTCATGGTCACTGCTTGCCTCGGCTCCAACTTTCATATCCCAACTCCATACCCTCAGGATTGAGCAAGCGCAAGTCAGCTCTTCCCAACTATCTTGTCTTCTCTCTGGTGTTAAGACCGGAAAGCTGAAAGAGTTGAAAGTGAGCAGATGCGACATGCTCACCAGCTCCATATGGGAAATGCCGATTCTGGGGGGCTTGCTGCGCTTTGGTGCAGCGGAGTGTGTCAACGTACATATCAACGAGACAGCGCTGGAAACAATAAGCAATATGCACAAGTTGCAGGTACGTTAGCCTCACCCCGAGCTTTCCACCCTATGCGTCTGGAGATCAATCTCTCTGGTGTAGCGTTGCACACGATAAGCGGACCCGGGCTAATATATGTTGTGCTACACAGTCACTCAATTTGCATGGTTGTAGTGGATTGGATGGCGAGATCATGGAACAATGGAACAAGGATGTTTGGGGTGTGCCTGAGTTTGTGGCACCAAGGACACGTAGAGGTTTGAAAGAGATGGATTTCATTGAGGTGGACCCAGAGTATCTGTTCGACGATGAGGATTCATCTGTCTAATTACAAATGGTTTCTTCTGCCTGGTGCGGTTGATCCAGTGCCTCCATCGAGCAACAGGCGGCAGTCGACACCTTGCAAGTGCTTGCACTTTCGCTGATGCTTTTAAAACTCAGCGCCTGTCATTCTCGTGTTCTCGCTGCTAACATGCGGATCCGGGCCACTGAGGCTGCTCTTGCGCGGCCCGTTATTGAGGGCAGTGCTTTGCACCAGGTATTTGGCGTCGCGACTAGCCATGCCCCTCAGGTACTGGCTGTACTCTGAGACACGCTGGGTCTTTCTCTGCCACTCAAGCGCTTGGTGTATTTGATTTTCCTGACCTTGATACTCCTTTGTCGTATATGCTTGCGTGTGTAGGTTGACTGAAGTTGCCGTTCTAACCTCACCGCCAACCATGTGCAAGTTTTCGACGATGTTCTTGCCCTCCTTCTTCGACTTCAGCTCATGCTGCGGCTGCTTGACCTTCTTTCCCATCTTTGCTCTCTTTCTGTCCATGCGGTTCTTACTCTCTGCTTCTTCCCGCTCCAGACCCAAGACCACACGGTATTTCTCCTCCAGCCACGCAGCGACCATACTCGGCGCCCACCCGTTCACCCAAGCCAGGCCTTGAATTCCATCATACTCTCCCGGATTGTAGAGATCTACGAATAGCTCCTCGGCGTCTGCTTGTGTAATCTCGTCGTTATGCACCTGCGCCGAGATCTCTTGATGCAGGCACTTCACCCTCGAGTGTCGAACGGCTGAGTCGATGGCTTTGACAAACGCGGGATCGTTGAGAGCATCCCAGTATTGTGCAAGACTGTTGTACAAGTCGGCGATGTTAGGACCATCGGGGTATACAGGATCAACCATAGTGTTGAAACCGCTACCGAGGCGTGCGCTGAGGTTCTGGTGGATGTCTTGCATGCGAGCAAGAACAGCGTAATATAGGTCTTCGAAGTCTTCGAGTGGGCGGTGGACGGCATTCTTCACGGTGCGTTGACCTAGAGTAGCCTTGATGCGCGTCGGTTCGTTGGCGTGAGACTGGATGGGGCTAGGGTTGAGAAAGCCGCCGTGAAGGCGATCATAGAGGGTGCGTAGGCTGGGACTGTATGGGTCATTTCCGAGGCGACCGAAGAGTGTACTATGCTGTACGAGGGTGGACAAGTAGCTACTAATCTCGATGATGATGTTGGTGATGTAGTCAGCTGGGTACATTGCAGTCGACGTCTCGACAACGGCTTGAGTGGGAGGTGGTCTGAAAGGCGGAAGAAAGCAAGAATTCGTGAAGCTCGTCATTATGTGGGTTTTAGGTTGGAGTGCACTGTGGTAATCCCGATCTTTTTGCAGGTTGTGGGGGGGGGGCGGCGCCGTGATTGTAGACAGACCGGATGGAGTAGACGGGTAAGATGAAAGTGGGTGGGAGTTGTTGACCTGCGCGAAGAGAGGGAGAATAAAGCTGCGTAGTTGAAATCTCTGAATAAAGGTGGCTAGAGCATAATGGTGTTGAAGTGAAGGGAAGTGAAAGCGACTCCCGACAGTTGATTGTCCTTGCTTCTTTGACTCCACTAGACCTAAGAGGCGGGCCAGTTACACGCCAAACGGTACCGGAGCTGTGAACATTGCAGTCCGCATGCTGCTATTGTACCGAGGAATCTAAAGTAGTAATTTGCGTGATCTGTCACTCTTCAAGGCAAGAGTTGAGCTCCTAATCCATGCATATGCTTCCACCTTGTGTTGTTTACCCGGGCCCTGACCTCATCTGTCCAATGTTCGTCATCCTAGGATATTAATTGAGATGGATTTACTCATGTCAAGCTCTAGGAGCGATCAGACCTCTAAGAAACTCTTTCCCGTCAAAATTCCTCAACTGTTGTGGTAGCTCTTCAGCCACCCAGTCTCTCTTGACGAAGACCGTCACAAGCGCGCCCAAAGTCAATGCCCTTACTAGCCACCTCCTCGTTCTCCCAGGATACACATCTTTTCCCGTCTTCTCATCTCTATACAAGAAGTCTTGCTTTCGCCAGAATACACTCCTCCACCAGTACATAAACTGCCAATCAGGATACATCATATTGTTGAGACCTGTCTTAGGATCGATGGCCCAATTTGTGCATCCGCTTGCCCACACAAGTTTCTTTGCTTCGCGCTGCGTCCATTCGAAGTCTTGCTGGGCGGCTTCGGGGCGGACTTCAATGGTGGAGGGAGTGGGGGCGAGGATCGAGGGGATCAATGATGCTGCGCGGTAGGAGGGTAGTGTGGTCAGGATGGGGGTTAGTAGGCGCAGGGTGAAGTTGATCTGGCATTCAACGGTGTAGATGACGCTGAGGTGACCAGTGACAGTGTTGGGACCCTGATACATGTCAGTGATAGGTTCCTATCCGTGAGTGAATGCTACGAACCATTAATACGAAGAAGTTGGGAAAGTTGGGGATGACGGTGCCAAAGTAAGCTTGCGCTACGCCCTGTGTTTTGGAGTCCCACTGTGTACTTGGTCAGCATATCTACTCCATTGAGGGGGGTGTGACCCGACAAACTCACATAATCGTTCAACTTCAACCCACCTCTGCCCACAACCTCCATTGGGCAAAGCATTTGCTGTGTCGCGAATCCAATCGCCAATACGATCGCATCGGCTTTCAGTCTCCTGCCGGATCTTGTCACGACACCATCCTCAACAATCTTCTGGACTGGATCGTTAGGGATCAACTCCACGTTGTCCCTCCACAGACTCTTCAAGTACTCCGTATCGAGCACCTTCCTCTTACACCCGATTTCACTCCTTGGAATTAGAGCATCCCAATATTTGCTTGGAGCCGCACGTTTTACATACGCCTCGTTTTCCTTCGCCAGTCCAGATCGAATAGCAGCGCCACTCTCGATAGGGAAGCCAGACCAGTCAGACTCCATATCGTAATAATGTTTTGCGCGGTACAGGCGCATGGCAAGTGGAACGTAGCGCATAACGGCCTTGAAGGCTGGACTATAGTATGGGTTCTCTCTCTCTGAAAGGTACTGTGCTTGTCGGGCGAACTGGGATATCTTCCGAACAGGAGGGGTGTTACCGACTTCGCCGGCCATGATTGGGACGAACTGGGTGGCTGAGCAGCCGTTGCCTGCATAAATTAGAATGCGAACTGAGAGGAATTTGGTGCGAGCCTGGAAGTAAAATACGCACCTAGAACCACAACGTCCTTGTCTGCCCAATCGAAAGTGTGATCCCATTTGGCAGAGTGAAACATTTTACCTTTGAACATCTCTTTCCCTTCGATATCGCATTCTTTCGGTACACTCAGACTTCCCACTCCACTGACTAATATCTTTGCTCTCCTGGTTGTTCTCTCTTTCGTCTTCAGATCCAGAACGTTGACAATCCACACATTCGCTTGTTCATCCCACGTCGCTTTCTCAACGATCGAATGAAACCTCACCTTTTCCGTGACCCGATACTGATCTGCGACGTCTCTAAAATACTTCTGAATCTCCTCGCGCATGGAGTATTTTCTGCTCCAATCCGGATTTAAAGCAAAGCTGTAGCTGTAGAAATGGCTGGCGACATCGCAACCGCACCCAGGGTAAGTGTTTTGCAGCCAGGTCCCGCCCACATCGTCGCTCTTCTCGATCAATTCGAAGTTACGGATGCCGAATTTGCGAACTATTTGCACAGCGAGACCGAGACCGGACATGCCGGCCCCAATTATGAGGACCTCAGTATCGAACGACATGCCGCGACAATACCAGTGCCTCCGAAGCAAGTTTAAACAGGAAGAAGAAGAACAAAGGACAGGAAGCAGGAAGAGCGTAGGTTGTGGTAAAAAGGCGACGTGGCGGTAAAGGCCCAGGAGAAGAAGACAGCATGATACTTATACGTTCACGCCCAAGGGTACAAGCGGGCTCAACAGTGCGAATCGTTCGCTACATCTATACCCGCCGCCACAATAGCCATGGCTGTACCACTGGGTCTAACGTACTATTTGGGGGCTTCTTTGGTCACACAGTGGAGACGTCGATGCCGCCGCGCTCTCGATAGCTGTGCGACATGAACGAAATGTGCAGCTCAACAGAGCAGGCATGCCGAAATGTGGAGAACTCACCAATGAGGGGTGTGCGGACGTGTGTGATTCGCGGGGCCATGTATGGGGACCCCGCAGATTTAGACGCGTGTGGCTCGTCTCGACCCAACTTCTCTGCTGCATTGGGTAACCCGGTGGTCGAGCCGTCTGGGCAACAAGTTAGTTTGCGGGGGAACATGTGCCACTTGCACTGAGGATTCTCACACGGTTGTTGTGGGCATTCATACGCACTTGTAGTTGAACGATTTACAATGAGTCTTGTGACGTGGTATCTCAGAAACAGACCGAACGCCTATGAACCCCTTTCAACACTAAAAACACCCACGCCTAATGTTCTAAGCATTATGCAAGCCCATACTCAACCCTCCACTTTCAACATATCCTTCAGTGCCTTTTCAGATGCCGTGAGCCATCGACCCTTTTCCTCAAGTTCATCTCCGATACCTCCACCCTCCTCTTTCCTCCGCCTTGCCTCCTTAGCTGCCGCAACTGTGCCATGTTTCTGCGTCTCTAAAGGCTTGAGCTCGCGCTCCAGCTTTTCCAACTCCTTTGCTCGGTTTGGTAGAGATGACTGCACTTGCGCAATCTGCGCATTCAATGCAGCCAGTTCTGCCTCTCGCTCAGTGAGAAGTCTAAGAGTCTCTGGCAAAGGCAAACTGAGTTCTGGGTTGCTTGATGTCGGTGCCTGGTCCTGCTTCAGCTGCGCAATACTAGTCTCAAGGCCCTCAATCTCAGCTGGGAGCGTCTCTAGTTGCTGTCGTCTCAGTTGCATGCCATCGTAGCGCAGCGCGAGCTCTTTGCCTTTCTCCTCCAACTGCTTCAGTATCTCAGCAACTTCCAGTTTGCGTTCCTTCAGGCTTGCTTTCAGCGCAAGAATCTCGGCTTCTTTTTCGACGTTCTCTGTAGCTTCAACGAGTCGCGGTGGGTCTTCGGTAAGGTTGCGTAGGAATTTTTCCTTTGTGACTTGCTCTACGTAAGAGAAGCGCAATTTGCTGAACAGCTCCTGTTGTGGGTGTCAGACCTGTCTCTGGCGTGACTTGCAGTCAACACAAACCTTGTAGTGCGTCAGATCTGCCTCCAAAGCTGCCGGATGTGTGTCAACATGCTGGTCACTGTCGACTGATGCAGCTGAGTTGCGCTTCTTCGAGGATTGAGGAACGTCTTTTGGCTTCAGCGGCTCTGTGATGGAAATGATCTTGAGCTCGTAATCTTGCTGTAATTGCTGGAGGGCCGACGCCGGCGTAGGCACAGCGGAGGCAGATTTGCGCGTGGCTACCATTGTGTGAATATTGTGTCAAGATTGTCTGTCGCGGAGAGGGGTGTTTGTTTTGGCTACGCGCGCCCATCTCACGTAGGGCTGAACGCCGCGGCTGTTACCTAGACAAGCCTAGCGTGCTATGACGGGTATGCGTCTTACTCTTCGACGGTCCCTCCTTCCGACATGTCAATCATGCCCCTCGACATCGACGATGACGAATACGTCGCAAATTTACTCGCGCAAGATGCCAAGAAGTCGACAAAGACGTATGACTTGGTTGGTCTCAACGCCTTCAACCCCAGAAGGTGCGTAGGAAGATTCTCATAGTTGATGTCTCACCAAGCAGCTACCAATGTAGAAGAGCTCCCCTCGACAGCAATGGACAATAGCTGAGGTGTGACTAGGTCAAGAGCTGGTGCGCCAAAACCCAACACAAACTTTCTACGACACATCATCCGCCAAACTGATAGCCATAATGCCGCGCTGTTAGCGAAGGAGGCCGAGGAGTCAAGCTCACGACTTAGACAAATGAATCGCGAAAGAGACAAAGAGCGTACAGAAGCGGTGGATAGGGCAAAAAGGAAAATCGAGGGGCGGTTGAGCCCCCCGCCGTACGACGAACAACCACGCCGCCCAACGCGAAAAGACGACGACTCTAGAGATAAGCATAGCTACAGGAAAGATGGAAGGGCAACACATCGAGGAGAACCATTGAGTTCACGATCGGAAAAGCGCAAGGACAGCAGTAGGGATAGTCGGCGTCAGAAGAGGCGGCATGAAGACAGCGACGAAGATCTAGCGACATATAAGTCGAAAAGATCAAAAGCTCACCGAGAGGATGCTCGCCGGAGTCATCACGATAGCGAAGGAGAATACCAAAGATCTCGCGACCGGGTTCGAAGAAGACAACACTCCACTTCCAGATCCCCGTCTCGAACGCGATCGAGATCACCTCGCCGCAGGACACATAGGCATCGCAATCGATCACGTTCTCCGAGGCACGCATCGAAGAGCTCCAAAGCATCCCGCAACCACAGACGCCGGTCAAGGACTCCAGCATCTGACTCAGATCCTCTTGAAGCTATCGTCGGTCCCTTGCCACCTCCTCCTGAACCCACCGTTCGCTCGCGCGGTCGAGGCGCCCTGAAAGCCAATTCTAAAGGCATAGAATCACATTTCTCATCTATGTATGACCCCTCGGTGGACGTGCGCCCTGGCTCAGACGTGGAAGACGACTGGGGGGAAGCACTCGAGGTCATGCGAGACCGTGAGCGCTGGAAACAGCAAGGTGCAGAGCGATTGCGTGCCGCAGGCTTCAAGGATGAACAAGTCAAGAAGTGGGAGAAGGGGGGCGACCCAACCGAGGAAGATGTGGTCTGGAGCAAGAGTGGTCAGGATAGAGAATGGGATAGAGGCAAAGTGATTGACGAAGACGGCGACGTGAAACTGAGGGCTGAGTGGGGAAGGTTGACTTAGATAATTACCGCATACGCCCTCACGTCATCCATGCCATTGTGGTATGTATTTTTCGTAATTGTAACAGCTATGGCTATTTATCTCTCGGTATTCATCTACTGGCGGTGTACAGGGCAGACTTTCTGGTGAGCTTTCAGCGAGCACTTGTGTCTGGTTGTATATCCTTTAGAACATCATTCCCAGACATGCATAGGAGCTTTGCCATCTTTCCCATATTGCAAGACTCGGCTCACCCTTCTCTTCTTCACGTAAAGTTGACCTTGCTCTGACTTCTCCCATGTGGCTCGACCCTTGCTCGCGCGATCAGTCTTTCTCTCTGCGCTCAGCCTTTCCTTAACGTCATCTCGTGAAACATACCCCCTGAGTCACTCCTAGCATTTGTCTAGCGGTACCGTTTTCTCCATCTTTCAGTCTTCGTCTATTGAGCCTCAGCTTCTCAGTCTCTTCTCATGTCCGAGTTTGCGAAAGTATCTTTGACGAAGCGTAGGCAAACTCTGAAAGCGCAGAATGCTAGTTTTGACCGCCATAAGGGAGGCCCGAGAAGAGGTGCACTACACAACCCTACACGACCCCAACGCCGTATACACAACTTTTCAGCGAGAACTTTAAAACTCAGTAAGGCTGCTAGGAGGTATCTAGGAAATACACACATGAATTCGTAAGAAAACATGGCTGCGTATTGTTGGTTGTAATTGGTGTTGGTGCAGAAGCGTGAACGCCCAGTGGCTCGTCGTTGGCTCTCAGGTGCAGTATGTATTCTCATGATTTATGCACTGCTTAGACATTCTATCCTACAACTTCATACCCAGAACTTTGTGCACCCTCAGCGCCTGTCTAATGCTCAAATCCAGCATGATCTCCTCACTTCCACCCGGGATAGCATATGCCCTAACGTCCCTGTACAGCCTCTCAACCTTTGCACCCTGACCGCCACGACTGTAGCTCAGCCCGCCGAAGATTTGACTCGCTTCTCTCGCGCAGAATTCAAAGGTTGTGGTGCTCTGCGCCTTCAAACTCGCAATAGCTCCACCGAGCTTCAGCATGGCTTCTGTCTCGCCCATGTTTTGGCACTGATAGACCAGGTTCTCGAGCCAGTTGTAGCTGGCCTCGATCTGGCGCGCCATGTGTGCGAGCTTCAGGCGGATGACCGGGTGATCGATGAGCTTTTTGCCAAAGGTCTTGCGTTTGTGTGCGTATTTGACGCTCTCCTCGTAGCATACGCGCGCGAAGCGAACGGATTGGATGACGATGCCGATGCGTTCATGGTTAAAATTTGTCATGACGACCTTGAACCCTTGGTTTTCTTTACCGATGAGGTTCTCCACGGGGACTTTGACGTCCTCGAAAGTTATGTATGTCGTTCCTGAAGACCATACACCCTGGCAGTCCATTCGGCGAGTCGAGACTCCACCGGCCGAGCGCTCGATGAGTAGAACCGATACACCGTTCATACCCTTGTCAGATGTGCGAACGGCTGTTGTGAAGTAGTCGGACCAGATGCCGTTGGTGATCCATTTCTTCTCGCCGTTGACGATGTAGTGCTTTCCGTCTTCGGAGAGCTTGGCTTCGCAGGTCAGGCCTGCGACGTCGCTCCCAGCATCAGGCTCGGTGATGGCAAGGCAGATGCGTTTGTCACCATTGAGCAGTCCTGGGCCAATGCGCTTGATCAGCTCGGGCTTTGCAAACTTGAAAACTGGTGGACCACCGATGCCATAGCCACCTATCAAGTTCCAGACCAAACCACCGCTACCAGTGCGAGACAGCTCGTCTGTAAGGATCATCTCGTGGAAGTGGTCCCATTTCTCAGGTGGTACGCTCGCTACCCGCTTATCCGTGAACTGTGCTGGATAGTGGATGCCAAGTAAACCAGCAAGATAGCCGCGGTCACCCATCTCCTTGTAGATCTCATCCGGGACCTTCTTCGCCTCATCCCACTCAGTCACATTGGGCATAATCTTCTCCTCCACCCATGCTCTCACTTCCTCGCGGAGGGCGACGTGTGTCTCGTTATAGTAGGGTGAGTGATACGTCATGTACCAAGATGGGTCGGCGTATGGGATAAGGTCGCCAAAAGAGTCAAAGGGCTCGGCCTCGGCAGCTGCTTCGGTTGGCTGAGGGGCAATGGCACCGGAGACAGCCTCAGGCTTGACGATCTCTTTTTTCTGGGGAGGTGGTGTTGCCGGAGGAGTAGGAGGTGCAGCTTTTGTATCTAGTGACCCTACTTGTAGCTGCTTCTGGTATTTCTTAAGGATGCTTTCGTTGTGGTATTTCCAGAATTGCTTCGAGGCGTCTTTGCCGGCGACACGGGTGAGAACTGGCAGCTGTTAGTTGACTCAGTTCAAGAGATTTCGCTGGAACTCCATACTCTTTTTTCCTCCGGGGTGCTCATCTGCAAACTTGGTCAGATCGTAGACGTCTTCGTCCACGATGATGAAGAGATCGTCTGCAGTCTTGTGTGCTGCAACATCGGCAGCTGAGAAGCGTTGTGACATTCTGATGAGCGAGAGCAACGTGAACGCTCAGAGAGTAATGGTATGGAACAAGAAGGAGAGGCAGTCACAAGACAAGAGAAGTCGCAAGAGTAGTGGAGCTATAAACGACCAGAGTCCGGCATCTTTCACATGCAAAGCCAACTCCACGCCAAGGACTCTGGGGACGCACGTGAAAGTAGCCGCATCTGGCGCATTCCGGGGTATGGCCCTTGATCTCGTGAGCGCAACAGGCGCGCCGTCATTGGCTCCGGTGACATGTGAGCAGTTCAGGGTGAGACGTGGTCGACGTCACCCTGAATAACATGCCGAGGCACTTTCACAAACGATTCACGGGCAAGCACCGCGGCGTTCACGAGCCAAATACTGACAATTACCTGCTGCAAGACTCGCCGGAGCCACGGAGCCGATGTTGGTTCGTTTGCATTGTGTATCAACGCGATAGTAGACTTTGCTACTGTGTTACTGATGCGATGGAATTGCGACAGCACTATGTTGTGGAGTGATCTCCTTTCGCATCTGTCATCATGATGTTACAGCTAAGCAGGCGCAGCAAGCTTGCCTTCTCTCACCACAATCGTTCTTTGACATCTCATAACCCAACCCAAACATGCCGGGGGACATACAGGTAAAGAAATCATCCGAGATCACATCTCCAAGTGGTCCTCAGAGCGATGGCATGGAGCGCATCCCTGCCATCGTAGATATGTCGAACCAGATCTGCGGCACAGGTATGCATCTGATACTAGAAGATTCTGATGAAGTGCAAACAATAACATCTGCAGTGATGCTTGCGAAGCCTCACAGTGCGAGTGCCATCCACCACCACGGCGAAGAGGGTGTGATCTGGCCATTCCCGCAACGTTGAAGGGCATTTCCATTTCCAACAGTGCACGTCAACGTCTCAGCACAATGATGATCTGATCTCGAGTACAGACACTATTGTTTACGCAGTGAGTGGCCGAGGAGCTATCGTCAGCGACAATGGCCAGAAAAGACAGGAATTAGCCCCAGGCGACTTTGCACTGATCCCAGCATATGTAGACAGGCCTTTTGTCGATTGCGCCCGCACAACTGACTGTAGCAGGCTGAGCACCAGGAAGTCAATGACGGTGACGAGGAGGTCAAATGGATTATCACACGTGGTGGCCGCAGCCCGATTGTGCACAACCTAGACGACTGGGGTAAAAGTCAGGATCCAGCAAAAGCACAAGGCAGCTATTAGGCCCAACCCACTCTTTCCGAAAAAGCTCCCCAATCTTTCAAAGTTAAGTTTGCAACGTAACTGGATGGACTTTTCAATCGGATGCAACATCACTCTACTAAGCTTGCGGGATGTGATCACAAATTGTACACCCTAGTCAACAATTGCACGTCACATCTGCCCTCGAATCCTCTTTCTCTTCCTTTGCAATTCGTTTCTGAATTTCCGCCTTCCTCTTGTGAAAAGTGGGTTGGTTCATCGAGGTGTCCTTGACTATCATCTGCTCACATGCTCCAAAGCAAAGCGCTCATTGGTCCGCCTCGGTTCGCTCTATGCATAGTGCTAAGCACTGTGACATGTCTTAGGCATAGGATTCGACCCCTATATACCTTGAGAGTGAACAAAATCCATTTGTTTGTCTTCTTAAGATGTAGTCTTGTGGTTGGCTTTTTATCTCAAATCTCAGCCACGTCCAGCAGCTAGCACCTCGGTTCCACAGGCCGTTAGCCTCGCTGGCAGCTCTCAATTCATTACAAGCGGTTGCCGTACAGTCTAGCTGTGTATGCCTTACCGAAGCTATATGGTCACCTACTCTTGATCGATGTGAACCAGGAATACAGGACAACCGACTCGAATTCAGTTGACCCTTGTGCTTGACAGCAAGAATGGCAGTTCCTCACTTGGTCGCCATTCTATCGTTTGTGGCCATTGGAACCGCAGCTGTTGATTATAGCCAATATGTTAACGTCTTGTAAGTTCTCAGCCTGAAATCCAAGAACAACAGCTCATTGTGTCCTAGTATGGGCACAAAGAACGGAGGCAACAGATTCCCAGGTGTTGTGGCTGCACCGTTCGCGATGACAAAGCTAGGTCCTGATGTTCAATCAGCCAGAACAGATGCTTACTCTGGCTACCTACCAGATGGTAAGATTTGGGGCTTCAGCATGATGCATGAATCTGGCACAGGTACGTCGATACCTATGCGGTGTGAGCGACGTCAGCTGGCTGTTGTCAGGAGGAGCACCAAAGTATGGAGTAGTTTCTCAAATGCCGGTTGTGGGCAATGTCCAGGATTCTTTAGCAGATCTCTCACAAACGCGGACCTCCGCAGACCAAGGAGGTGTCGGCTGGTACAAATCGAGCCTCGCAAACAATGTCACTGTACAGCTTGGCGCCACTGAACACGCCGGCTTGTACGTCTACACCTTTCCCAAGTCCAACAACGGGTCATCGTCTATTGTGGTCGACGTTTCCCACGTACTGCCAAGCTTCAGAGGCCTTGGTTGGGAGCAGCATTACTCTGGTGGTACATTCGAACTCTTTGGTGACGGCCATTACGAAGGCTCGGGCACCTACAACAACGGTTGGAACCTGTCACCAGACTGGACAATCTTCTTCTGTGGAAAATTCAACCAAAAGGCGGCAAACTCCAAGGTATTTGCTGAGAACCTCGCCTCCAACCCCAACACCACTTATGTCGCAGGTACTACCCGCCTTGGAGGCGTCTTCAGCTTTATTGGAACCGAAATAACGTCCCGTGTGGGTATCTCCTTCGTTTCAACTACCAAAGCCTGTCAGAGCCTGGATGATGAAATCGATGGGGACGCCAGCGTCCAGTCACTGATTCAAGCTGCTAAGGCTCGATGGAATACGGATATCTTCGACAAGATCCAAATATCCTCAAACAATACTGATGACCTGCAACTGCTGTACAGCTCACTGTACGGCATGTTCCTCATACCGTCCAACAGAACAGGAGAGAACCCTGAGTGGAGCAGTGACGAACCGTATTATGATGATATTTTCACCCTCTGGGATACTCACCGATGCCATACATCACTCTTTCAGATTGTGCAGCCCACAGCGCACGAGGAATTTATACGATCTCTCATTGACATCTGGCGGCATGACGGCTTTATGCCTGATGCCCGATCTTCCAATTTTAACGGGCGAGTTCAAGGTGGCTCGAACGCCGACAACGTTCTGGCAGATGCCTATGTAAAAGGTGTCAGAGGAGCAGTAAAGTGGGAAGACGGATTCTCTGCCATGCAAACGGACGCCGAAGTCACGCCATTGCCGAATAATGACCCAAAAGCCCCTGACTCGTCTACCAAGGAAGGCAGAGGCGCGCTTCCAGACTGGTTGCAGTACGGCTATATCACGCCGCGGTTCACTCGTGCAGTATCTCGAGCCGTAGAGTACTCCACAAACGACTTCGGTCTCTACCAGGTCGCCGCCGGACTTGGGAAAACCGAGCAAGCAAGCACGTACTTCAACCGTTCGCGCAACTGGCGAAACCACTGGAATCCCAACGCTACATCGGAGGGACATTCTGGTTTTATGGTTCCTAGACAAGCAAATGGATCATTTGTTCCACAGGATCCGTTGGACTGTGGAGGTTGCTACTGGGGAGATGCGTACTACGAAGATAATGCCTGGATCTACAGCATGAACGCAATCCATGATGTGGCAGAGCTTAAGAAGCGTATTGGTGGCGATGAGAGGTTTGTCAATCGTTTGGACCAGCTGTTCGACCTTGATATCTTCAATGCTGGTAATGAGCCAGGCTTCACGAGTCCGTACTTGTACAACTTCGTCAAGGGCCAACAGTGGAGAAGCGTCGAGAGAGGCCGGACGATCAGCAATCTGTATAATTCAGGTGAAAGTGGTTTGCCTGGTAACTCGGATGCCGGGGCAATGGAGAGTCTTTTGATGGTAAGTTGTAGATTACAAATTTTGTTGCTCTTTGCTGATATCCTGGAACAGTGGCAGATGATCGGTCTTTGGCCCATGACAGGGCAGACAACTTTCCTTGTTCTCGCTCCGTGGTTCGACAAGATGACGATCAGTCTTGGAGGCGACAAGACGCTAACTATATTGACGACCGGTGGTGGTCGTGATAACGCGCACTATGTTCAAGAACTAAGAGTCAATGGCGAGCCATGGAATAAGTCATGGGTAACTTGGGAGGACGTCTTTGCTACCGGAGGCACTTTGGACTTTGTGCTTGGAGCTGACAAGGTCGAGTGGTCGACTGGTGACCTGCCGCCGAGTCCAGCTTCCAGAGATGCGTCTTCTTAGTGGAGGACCCCGAAGACTGTATCAAATGAGCAATATAACGGAGCAGACATGTTAGCGTGTAATGTGACGTTCGAACAATGGAGGTCCTCGAATCTCAACCTGCATAGTGTGGCATGGAGACACAAAGATGCCTGAAGCAGGTAATGTCACAATCTCTCGAGTCTTTGCCGTGCTTGCTTGTTGGATCCTAACGGCAAGGGACCTCCCTGCGCTTCTCCACACAAACTCAACCACTCCACACTCACCACCGAGCATCCTGCTGTCTTATCCACAGAAACGGACCGCATGAACAAGATACATTGCTGGGCGCGATGCGCGAAAAGCGAATGACTCCTAATTTGGTCTAGACCGCGGACGATTGCCTTGGAGGCAATCGCACGCTATTCGCCGGATGCGTCGGTTCTCTTGGCTTTCGCCGCCCAGCTATTCACGCGCGTTGCGCCACCAGGGTATCATCCCACCATGCCTAGAAACACTGGCTTTCTCACCGCCTGAAGTGCATGACGCCCCCATCAATATATACCACGAGGCCCTCCACAGCTGTCACATGGCCTGCACGTACCCTTGACAAAGCCTCCATTAGCGACCGCTGCCCTGCATACACCTAACCGCAAGACACGCCTTTAGAATCGAAGGTCACGTATTCGTCGTGCATGCTGGGCTGACACTGCTTCCGGGCCCGAGCTTCAGCTTCTGACAGCTATTTGATCCTTTCACGTTCCCACGACTTCTTCTGGGATCAGAGACCTGTTGCAACTTTTGAGTCTGGGGTTCAGCCTCTCCACAAGACCCCACCTGTTCGTCATGTCGTCGACACTAGCTTCATCGGTCGTTGCATCGGCGACGGCTGTAGCAAAGGCACCACCACAAGGTGGTGTGCTTGAGGGCGTCAATCCTGTCCATTTCGATGCAAAGAATCCCATCATATTGTTCATTGTTCAGGTATGTCATTCTTATTTGAGCAAGCCTTTCGGAATGTTGAACGTGGACAAAACAGGCCTCAATCATCATCATATTCTGTCGCGCCCTCAACTGGCCTCTTGCGAAGATGCGCCAACCTCGTGTCATATCCGAAATCATTGGCGGCATTCTTCTCGGGCCTTCCGTGTTTGGTCGCATCCCAGGATTTTCACAGGCTATTTTTCCAGCGCAGTCGATGACCAATTTGAACCTTGTCGCCAATCTTGGTCTTACTCTGTTCCTCTTCATTATTGGGTTGGAAGTGGATCTTCGCTTCCTACTCAGCAACTGGAAGGTGGCCCTTAATGTCGGTATAGTCAGCATGGCCATCCCGTTCGGCATGGGTTGTGCCATTGCCGTCGGACTTTACAACGAGTTCAAAGA
The DNA here is from genome assembly GCA_004335185.1 of Phoma sp. RAV-16-625. Classification (NCBI taxonomy): domain Eukaryota; kingdom Fungi; phylum Ascomycota; class Dothideomycetes; order Pleosporales; family Didymellaceae; genus Phoma; species Phoma sp. RAV-16-625. The sequence goes on from SAUA01000079.1 coordinate 24,446, forward strand.
TGAGCCAGGGATGGTGGAGATTGACTTCGCCATCTTCATGTTGTTCATTGGTGTAGCCATGGCTATCACTGTAAGTGCACTCGTAACTATTAAGATGTGCATCACTGACGTATTCAGGCGTTCCCCGTGCTCTGTCGTATTCTCACTGAACTCAAGCTTCTCATGACTCCCGTCGGTGTGATTGTACTGTCGGCCGGTGTGGGTAACGACGTTGTAGGCTGGATTCTTCTCGCCTTGTGTGTTGCCCTTGTCAATGCAGGCTCAGGTCTTACAGCACTCTGGGTGCTTTTGACGTGTGCAGGCTACATGCTGTTCCTGATATACGCAGTTCGACCTGTCTTTGTATGGGTTTTGCGTAGATCTGGAGCTCTTCAGGATGGTCCCAGCCAGGGGATTATCAGTCTCACACTCATCATTGCATTGGGTTCCGCCTTTTTCACTGGCATCATCGGTGTACATCCCATCTTTGGAGCCTTTATGGCAGGTCTTATCTGCCCTCACGAGGGTGGTTTTGCCATCAAGGTTGCTGAAAAGATTGAGGATCTGATTGGCGCTTTGTTCCTACCTTTGTACTTCACACTTTCTGGACTGAACACTAACGTTGGTCTTCTCGACTCCGGAATCGTCTGGGCTTATGTCGTTGGTGTAGTCGCTGTCGCCTTCTTCTCAAAGTTCATTGGCGCCACACTAGCAGCAAGATCAACTAAGATGCTGTGGCGCGAGTGCTTTGCGATCGGGTCTTTGATGAGTTGCAAGGGTCTTGTAGAGCTGATTGTCCTGGTAAGTTCTCCTCGAATCTAATCGCTAGGCGAAGCTGACACATGCAGAACATTGGACTCAATGCTAAGATCCTTAGCACGCGAACGTTCACTATCTTTGTCGTCATGGCACTCGTCACGACATTTGCGTCGGCTCCGTTGACCATGTACTTCTACCCGCCTTGGTACCAGAAGAAGGTAGAGTCCTGGCGCCGTGGCGAGATCGATTGGGATACCGGTAAGCCTCTGGACGGTACCGATAGTGTTCGAGATGGCGTCCATTATGACAAATTGGCGGCCGAGAAGATCAAGCGAGTCACAGTGTACTTGCGTCTCGACAGCATGCCCAATCTGCTTGCTTTCACATCGCTGTTTGGAGGATCTCAAACGCCTGCGCCAAAGGTCCACCCTTCGATCGCGGCCAGCACAAGCAAAGAAAATGGCGAATCGTCTTTGGACGAAGTTGCTACCAATCGACCTGTCGAGGCGTATGGTCTGCGCTTGCTCAACTTGACAGATCGTGGCTCGTCCGTCATGCAGGTCTCCGAAATGGAAAGCTACACAGCGTACGATCCCGTTGTAAACACGTTCCGCACCTTCGGCCGCCTGCACAACCTCGCCGTCAGCGGCGAAGCCCTTGTCGTTCCTGAATCCTCTTTCGCCGAAACTCTCAGCACCCGCGCTTCAGACTCAAACCTGCTACTCCTCCCCTGGAGCGAAACAGGCGGTATGTCGGAGCAAGCCATCATCGAAGACAAAGGCACCAAGAACAAGCTTGCTGCATCGTCTTACATTGCATTTGTAAACTCCACATTCGAACAATCGAGCATTCCCGTCGCGGTCCTTGTGAACAAGAACTTTGGCGGCAGCAAGAACAAAGACCGTAAGCAAGGCCTCAGACTCACGCGCACATACAGCAGCGTGAGCTTGCATGCAGATCAGGCCGTCACAGCACCCATTGCAGACCGCAGCCACCACATCTTCTTCCCCTTCTTCGGCGGCAACGACGACCGTGCTGCGCTCCGCCTCGTCCTCCAGCTCGCAGAGAACGCGCAGATCACTGCTACACTTGTGCATTTCGACGTACCCGACCAGTATCTTGGACCGCCTGCAGCCTCTACGTCCACGTCGGCCACAGCAACCGCAAGCAAAGCCGCCGGCGAAACGGTAGTCACAACCACCACGACAGCACCAAGCACGCGCGAACAAGACACCGCCTTCTTCGCCTCGCTGCGCGCCTCCTTGCCCGCCGAGCTATCCAACCGCGTCGTCTTCGAGACCGTCACCTCAGCGCAGCCCGTAACGGACGTGCTTGCACGCGCGAGCACCGAGGTGGGACAAGCGCCCAAGAACGCGGGCGATTTGATTGTGCTGGGGCGCAACATCGGCAGGAACAGCGCGCTGGGATCGCCGGAGCACGCAGACGAGATCCGCAGCGTTTCGAGCGCGTCGAGCACCCTAGGGTTGTTGGCCGAGGAGGTGTGGGAGCGCAAGTTGGGCGCTAGTGTGCTTGTTGTTCAGGCTGGGTCTGGTGCTGCGATCTAGCTAGTATATAACTACGAACGATCGTTGTTGCTTTTTGAGGTTTTTGCATGGGCAGTTGTAGGCGTCGGTGGATTATTTGTGGGGGTTCATCGGTCTGTAGCTAGGACATGGCTGGGAGATCGATCCAAGCATTTGAAGACATCATAATCGTGAAGAAAGAAGCGTGAGCGAGGAATGAGGAGTGTAAATGTCGGCCATGCATCTGCCTCTACTATTCCAATTCAGGCCGTCTTTGAAAGGGAATCTATGGATATCACGAAGAAGAAATTATGCAACAAGAAGACGAAAGGAGGAAAGACAGAGCGGAGGCTGCAAACAAATGGCGCAAGCTGAGTCTATGCTTTCTCCTTCTCTTTTTCCTTCTTCTTGTCCTTCTTCTCGTGGTGGTGTTTGTCGTGCTTGCTTTCCTTCTTCGCGGCTGCCTCGGCCATGAGCTGCTCAAAGGCCATGAAATCGCCTTCTTCTTCCGGGTCACGCTCAGCCTGGATGGTGTGTCAGCGATTGTTCTGGTTGAAACGTGGTGTGGAAGAAGGGGATGGCTTACTTTCTGGCACATCTCGCCGATGATGACGAGTGCATGTGCCCTCTCTACGCGCTTCTCCAGCTTAACCTTCTTATCGTTAAGCACGTGGTCGCACACGTCTCTCAGCACGCTCTGGATCTCGAACTTGCTGCCCCTCCACGCCGCGGCGAGGATCTTGCCTGTGACCTTCTTCTCGTATTCTGCCTTCTTCTCGTCGGTCCAGGCCTCGCCGCCCTGCTCTTCTAGCTTGGCCATCTCCTCCATGGTCAGCTGAGCGTCGATGGCTGCGCTCATAGTGTTCCATGTGTCCTTAACGAGTGTGCCCTTGTCCTTGATGCGGCTGAAGAAGCCGGAAATGCCGAGGAACTTTTGCGACTTGAGGAAGGACGAGGCTTTCATGAGGTATGTTGTGCCGATTGCGTGGAGAATCTCTAGACCGAAGGACTCCATCTTCAAGTTCTCGATCTCGAGGGCGATCTTGTCCTTGAAGGCTTTGGTGACGTCGGTGGCCTTGTCAGTTTCTGTCCACAGTGAGATGCGCTCGATGAGCTTCTTGGAGAGGTTGGCGACGCGCTCGTCGCGGATCTTCTTGCGCTCCAGCTCGTAGGCAGCAAGTTCTTCGCGCTGCTCTTTTGTGAGACCGCCCTTTTTGTTCTTCTCCTTGTTCCTAAGCTCTTTCTCGGCATCGGTCATGTTAGCTGCTTCCATACGTGCGTCCTCCTCGGTCTTGTCCATGATCGCAGGTCGAATAGGAATGCCGCGTTGCTTGGGCGTGCTTGCACCGGATGATGTGCCGGCAGCAGCAGCAGCAGCAGATGGGACGGTCGAGGATGTGTCGGCAACGGGTTCAGCGTACGCTGGCGGTGGTGCGGCATACGTTGGCGGTGCATCGCCACCATGCTGAGCTGCAGCTCGCTCTGCTGCGGCTTCGGCTTCTTTCGCTTTGGCGCCAGCACTGGGCTCAGCGCCCGCTGTTGCAGCCGATGCGTCCGCTGCAGGTGTTGTGCCGGTCGTCTGGTCAGCAGCGGCAGATGCAGAGCTACCGGCGGCAGCTTCTGCCCGTGCTGCCTCTGCCTCTGCGGCCTCTTGTTCCTCCATCTCGCGCATAGAGATCTCCATGGTCTTGGTGAGATCCTTCATGAGAGAGATTTCGCCAATCCTACGTCTGTCAGTATCCGAGCCCCACCATCGTCTTTCTGAGAGCACCATACCAGTCCACAAAAGCCTCTCCACCAAAGATCATGGTGAAGAACTCAGACGGATCCTCTGCCAACGAGTTAGCATACTGCAAGCACACCAAAGCTCCAGATCTTCATACCGAATCCACTCTGAGGTACAGCGCCCTCCTTTCCATACTTGTCGTAGTTTGCGCGCAGCTGGTCGTCGCTGAGCACTTGGTATGCCTCTCCAATCTGTGGTCATATGAGCCCCGCTATTCTTGCAAATCCGCCGGCGCAGCCAGAGTGACTGTGCTTGTTGGATAGTGACGTACTTCCTGGAACTTTGCGTGTGCCGTCTCATCGCCGGGGTTCTTGTCTGGGTTCTGTCAGGCCTGCCGTCGTTGCCGGGGAGAGTTCGCGTAGTTTACCTGGATGCAGTTTGATCGCTTGTTTGCGGTATGCCTTCTTGATTTCCAGCTCGGTTGCTGTAGGCGGTACGCCCAGGGCATCGTAGTAGGCGGTCTCGAGCACCATGTTCACGAGAGAGTAACGTGGAGAAGGGAACGGGTGTGAGAAAGTCGGTGGGATAAGTGCAAGCCGTTGGGCTCAATTTGGCCCGCACGCGCCACTATTACGTCGCTAGGCAGAGGCGCAACCAACTCTTCACATGGCAACGGAACGGCGGAACGCACGGCTGGGGCACATCAACAACATGCCTGCGGCACGCTATTTCTGCTGAGATGCACAAACAGGTGTCCGAAGACGACGACGACGACAAAGTTCAAAATGCTCGTACTTTCTCATTCGTAAATTTGCTAACTAAAAGAGCCCACATCGATCAAACTTGAGGATCCCAACCCCACCGTCCGAGCTGCATAACTCGTCATGACCATACTTTAATCATGTCAGACCCCAAGTGACCAATCGCCGCCCCATGCAGACGCCATGCTAGAAACCCAATTCCGTATTCATGATCGATACGTGAAAATGCTTTTGGGAAAATCGGGTAGTAAATTACGTTCGAGCGCAGTCTGAGCAGAGACTACGCCACAACGCGCTGAACAGAGAAACCGCAGAGACGGATCTCCACTCCAACCATATTCGCAAACTCCACAACTCTGTCGAGTACTTACACGGTGAACTTGGCCTTGGCACGGGTGCTGCCAGAGTGGGCGGCATCAGTGTGGCCTGAGAACTCAACGGGCTCGTTCTCCTTGAGCTGGAGAGCCTGCTTGAATCGCTTGCCGATCTTCTGGAGTGTCTCCTTGCCCTGCTCTTGTGTCCTGCCCTTGCCCGACTCGCCAGGAATGGCACGGCCAACCGAGCGTGTCCACAGACCGATACGGTAGAATCCTCGCCTCACGTTGACGACCACACCCATGACCTCGTTGTCGTCCTCATCCTCGAGGTTCTCGCCGATAGCAGCGAGCATGACGTGGAGCCAGAGCGCATCGATGTTGATGGCCTTCTTCTCCTTGAACTGAAATGCCCACTTGCCGCCGTGCTTGTTCTGCGAATCTTCCCACTCGGGGCGAACGTTCCTCTTGAAGAGGTGGTAGTCAGACTTGAGCGCCAAGTCAGATGTGGGTGTGATGTTGTTCTGAAGGGTGTGTTAGCTCCATCTGCTATTCGCAACTGCAAATCCTGCGAACATACGTAGATACCCCAGAATTCCTCGACTGAGTCGAATGAGATGACCTCCTTGAGCAACTCGGCCCAGTTGTCACCCTGTTTTTGTCAGCAAGACTCCTCGACGTGCGTCACAACTTATGCCACACACCTTTCCGCTTGGGGGCTTAGTGAACCACAGAGTCCATGTGTTCATAAGCGGGTGCTTGACGTTGAAGTTCTCGGGGTCGTGGAAGACGGTGCGGACAGCGTTGTCATCCGTGGTGGCGCTGGTAGACGACTTTTCCTGGCCCTCAGAGGATGAGTTGCCATCGACGGGCGAGATGGGGATCGTGTCCAGCGGGACCTGCTGAGAGGGGTTCGGTGCGGCGGCGACGTCGGCCATTGTGGTAGTGGTGGGTGTGGTGAGAGGTAGTGGTTGTGAGTGGAGCTGCAAGTGGCAGATGATCGGTCGTATGCGAGCGCGGAGGTGTTGGTGGGTCGATGGGGGCGGAGGAGGGGTCGTTGAAGTCGCGCCGGGCGATTCTTCAAGGATAGGTAGTCGCGGGTGGGTTCTTCCTAGATTGCTGCAGAAGGCGAGGGCGGTGTATGCGCGGGAAGTAGTTGCGGTCAGCGTGTGTCTTTCATTTTTCGCTTGAACAACGGAAGTTGGGAACGATGGCGCCAAGCCACACTAACGCCGAAACACCATGTGAGAGAAGCTCATTGTTACAGGCCGCGTTCAGGCTCGTGTGTACAACGCGTGTCTCGAGATGCATCACTTGTGCATCCTTGTTGTTAGCTCCAGTGTCGTAGCTGTTTAGGGTGCATTAGAATTGACTACATTTCTGCGTCTACGAAAAAGGTATGTCGCTGCCATTATAATACATGTGGGCATAAAGTTTAATATTCCTTGGCTGCTTACAGCTCGCTCTTCTCGGTCACGACCTTGACTGCCTCGACTACCTTGGGCTCTGCCCAACCCATCAGCTCTCTCACCTGCTGCTTCATCTCGTAGTAGGCGATGTCGAAGCGAGCTCCAGCCAGATAAGCCACAAAGATCTGCAAGGTTGTTAGAAGACATGATTCGCAGACAATCTGTACTACTTACCATGCAGCTTGTGATGACGAGCACGGTAATGATGATGGCCGCCGTCATGTAAATGAGATCCCACTTGTCCTCGTACGCCTGTTTCTTTGCTTTCTCGGCCTCCTCGACGCTGGCAGGCGACTTCTGGTCAACAGGCGGCTTCTGCGATGGGAAGATGGATTCGACAAACTGCTCTATCTGTAAAGGGTTTAGCGAAGTCGTTGCAGAGAACAATGTCAGCTTACCCTTCCGATGGTGATGCTGATCTTCAGGAAGTTGGGGTCGTGTGGGTTGTTCTTCTTTGCGATCTTGCGGCCGTACCGCTTGAACACTTCGCAGACCATCTGGAGATTTTGCGATGACTCGACCATCAACTGGCAGGCCTCGCCCTTTGTGATCTTTACGTTCTTCTCGAAGATGTCGTAGTTCTGGAAGCAGGCGTTCAGCGTTGCAATAGCCATGGTCTGAGGAATAGCGCAGAAGTTGAACACACTCTGCTCCCTGAGACCGGCAAGGTAGTACAGGCAGTCGTCTGCACGTGTCAAAGCCGTGTAGATCATCTCCGAGCTGCAGTCCAGGGCCTTTTGCTTGTTCTCGGGCTTGAAAAGATCCTCGAAGGTGTCGACGTGTTTAGACCAAATCTCCTTGGGCCAGAATCGGCGCTTGTCGTCGAGATCCTCCTTGATATCACGGGTGATGTTGACCTGCTGGAGGAATTGGCCCATGGACTCCATGAGCTCTGGCTTCTTCAGCAGCGCAACATTGGCCAGACCAGCCTCTACGAAGAGGCGCGTCAGGCCTTCGCCAACGAGGCCTGCGACGTAGTGGCAGTATAGCTCGTAATCGCGGATGGTGTTGACGCCAACGAGGTTGTGCTCCGCGTTATTGGCGTAGTCTGCCATGCCGTTGCCCATGCGCTTGGTGATGTCCTTGATGATGTCCCGGTACGCTGGCTTGATTTGCTTGAACTCCTCAATGACCACATTGAACTCGACCAAGAGCTGCCTATCCTTTTCGTTCGGCCCGTTCTCCTTGAACGTCCAACCATCCTGCTCCAAGATGTTGTGGAAGTCTCGTAGGATTGGTTCCTTCTTCTCGAGGGGGATGGTCATGTCATCCTCGACGGTGTCTAGTCCACGGAGGATGAGGTAGAAGAGTGTGACGGGGACGAGCAGCTCGGGGTGCAGCTCCATGATGACGGCCGCGAAACTGCGGCTCGTCAGGTTGAGAAAGTGGAAGCATCGTTTGAGGTTGTCCGAGTCTTTGTCTTCGTTGCGCTCGTGGACGGGATTGTGCCAGACTTTCCTGCGTAGCGTGTCAATGGGGTAATTTTGGGGGGCGCATTTTCATAGCGCGGCGCAGAATAAAAAGAGGAGAAGGGGTATGCCCTTACCACTGGATAATCGAACGCAACTCGTTCGGGTGGAGCACATAGTAGGCAATGCTCTTGGGACTCGGCACCATGGCTGCAGGACTTGGGAAAGTTGCTCGTGTGGAGACGTGGGAAGTGGACTAGCGCAGCTTCTTGACAGCTGGGAGGGATCGCGACGAAGAGAGACCCAATGGCTGAGGAGGAGACGGGTGGTGCGTGAATTCAGCGAAGAAGTCAGGCAGTGAGAGGAGTGCGCTGTCGTGAGCGCGAAGGATGAGCAAAATGCCGCCTGTATGGGGGGCTCGAATGCATTGCGGAGCTACACATAGATCCGTGCACCGCTAGCGCTAGCGCAGCTCATCTCCCCCGGCGTCGTGTGAGGCCGCATCAGGGTTCCACCGCTACGGAAACCTTCCCTTTCTCGACCTTGTAACATCTCCGGCTCGAGACGGCGTTCACAACTCAGGTCTTCACGAGGACACACACATGCTCCACATCTTGTACACGACTGGTATAGAACTGCCATGGCTGCTCAAGCACGCTCCATACTCTCTGGCTCACGATTCATGCTAGCAGCTTTGCGCGTCTTGGCCAATACCATCAAATCTCATCATCATCTAGTGCTTGTACAGAGGTTGTTGTTATTGTTACCGTCTGGACGCCAGTAGTACACATGATGTATCGTCTCTACATTTGCTACATACAACTCGTGCCTTTCACCCATAGCTGTGGACCCTTGGAGACATGCTCAATTGCAAAGGCCGAGACAACAAGGGCTGTAGACCAAAAACACAATCACAAACAGCGAGCACCGACCACAATAACTTCACAACAGAGCCACACTAGCCACAGAAGACGGATCATCAAAGTAAAACATTCATTATTGCTAACTACTTCATCAGGTCTGCGTCCAACATCGGCCGGCGGCCTCGCCAAAGCAAACCAAGAATCGAAAACCAAAACATGCTATGCTCAAACAGGTCCTTTAAATGAGTGTGAACACAGCCATCCATCAACGGCCTGTGTGAGAGATCCTCCTAACAATATTGTTCATACAAATCTTTTCTTTCCATCTTCCTCAAATGAGAAATTACCACAAGCCAAACCATCGGCGCTCGGCTCGCGCAACTGGGGCGGCTCTTTTTCCCTCCCACGGCCTCTGGGTTGGGCGCGGCTTCCATGGCCTACGCGTAGTAGGACCAGGGCGAGGGCGTCCATTGTTACCACCAGGTCGGCCACCGTTGGGTGGTGGTGGCGGTGGGCGTTGACCGCCACGGAATGGCTGAGCAGCAAAGTAGGGTTCGTCCACACCGTCGCCTACCACGGAAGGTGGTCGGTTGGGGTAGAAGGGGCGTGGGAAGGGGCGACGTGTTGCTGATGGGGCAGCGCCGGGAGTAGACGTCTGAGCAGGGTCAACGATAGGCGTGTTCGTCTGGTTAGGATCGACGACAGGAGTAGACGTCTGGTTAGGATCGACGATAGGCGTATTTGTCTGGTTAGGGTCTACGACAGGAGTAGACGTCTGGTTGGGGTCGACGACAGGAGTGGAAGTCTGATTAGGATCGACAATGGGTGTCGGCTCACTGACAGGCGACGAAACAGATACGTCAATGGGCTCAGGCAAGTCTATGGGCGTAGGTCCGGTGACGGGTGTTGATATCGGCGTAGGTCCGGTGACGGGTGTTGATGTCGGCGTAACGCCAACTGGCAGAGACGCGTACTCGTTGTTGGAGTATACACTCAGTCTGTTCAAGCCACCACAGACCTGGGTGTCATCTCCACTACAAGGCGTATCACAATCCTCGGTCGAGCCATCGAGAGGAGTGGCGCTGTGCTGGAAGTCGTTGCCACAGCGACATGTGTTACCAGCCTCGAGACCAAAGTACCTGAAAGGACCGCCAGTGGTCCTGGTACAGAATATCTGGCAGCTCTCATGAGTCAAGGAGATGGAAGTCTGGACGGGGCCGATCAGAAGACCAACACTCGCGCCAGCCTCGACGTTCCCGTAACAACCCGAGTAAGTGTTGGGAGGGAAGTCGATGATGAGGCCGGGGTTGGTGCCTGGCGTTGGCTCTTCGATGGGGCTGACGACCACAGGTGTGGAGATCACTGGGACGGAAACCACGGGAGTTGAGACGGTAGGGACCTCGATGGGTGTGACAGCTACGGGAGGAGTTGAGATGACTGGGGGCTCGTTAGGCGTCTCTGGAATGGGAGTGGTGTCGACTGGAATCTCAGGAGTCTCAGGCGTCTCGGGCGTGGTGTCGATTGGGCCCACTGGGGTCTCGGGAGTCTCGGGAGTCTCTGGGGTCGTGTCGACTGGAACCTCAGGAGTTTCTGGGGTCTCTGGAGTGGTGTCGACTGGAATCTCAGGAGTCTCGGGAGTGGTGTCGACAGGAGTTTCTGGGGTCTCTGGGGTCGTGTCGACAGGAGTCTCTGGGGTCTCAGGCGTAGTATCGATAGGAGTCTATTTGCCAATCAGCAAGCTGCTCAAAGGCAGAATAAACAATGCTCTGTGCTCAAATGCTCTATATGCTCTCATTTTCGCTGCCGGTCAGTAGGCTATGGTTAGTCAATCAAGAAACCTATGTGTTAGTATTGTCGCTAGTTAGTACTGGAAGCTGTCGAATATCATTTCAATATGTTAGCAAGTCGAGCTACATGCTCAACCACCGAAACACCCAAGCAACAGCAAGAAACGCAGACAACGGCCAACACTCCCTCTCAACGAACGAGGAAAGCGGCTGTGTGAGAGTCGAGGGGCAAGGGCTTAGCTGGAAAGCTTTTATACGCCCTTGAGTTTGCCATCCAAACATCGGCGTTATTTGGTTCCGGAATGCATTCCTTCTTGCTTGGTCACGTTGGTGGGTCCTAGGGAGTAGCTCCGCGCCAAATGAGGCCTGGAATGTGTGTGTTTCATCCGGCTAGCTGTTGCGGACTGCGTACCTTGCATTTTGTCGTTTACTGAAGTATCCGGATCGACGCGTTGTTGTTGGGGTTTGGTGCACTTTGCGGCGGCAGGCTTCCTCGTCCGTGGTCTGCGTTGAACCGGGGCATGTCACGTTACATGAGTATCGTGTTATTTACATGTATTATGCATTGGCAATTGTATCATTAAGAAGCATGTAGATGTAGGACACACGTTTTTTGGTGTTTATCATGCTCAAACTGTGAATGAAGAACCTCGAAGCGGAAATTGGAGCAACAGCACTGCGTTATTCTGACGCTTCAAGAAGCTGGCGAAGTCTTAAAAGATCAAACAGGGCCTGTTTGTTCTCCAGCACAACTCGCGCTCGCAGTCCTGCACCTCAGTCGCAGATTATCTGAGCTATTTCCCAACCAGATGCCGTAGTCGCCACTGACGGCTGGTATAAGCCAATTCTGGGACACTGTATCCCACACGCTCAAATCTTTTCTTGTTATCCTCAGACGGAGTGTTTGAATTGCACCTGGTTGCAGTGTGCTCGTCTTTTCGAAGTCGCGCAGCTGGATTATTGGTGTGTCGATCGCAAGATTCTGTGGGAACTGTATGTATAGTTGGGCCACTGCTTTGCCTGCTCTTGCACCGGTGTTTGTGACAGAGACTGATATTTCGTATGCGACATCAAAGAGTGCCGGGTTGCCTCCCTAGATTTTGAGTAAACAGGTCAGCAATCGTCACACGTGCGCTCTGTGCATAAACACTCTTACCTGTGTGCCACCCGCTACAGGTCCCGGACGCTGCACGTTGGAGTAACCTGCAGGGTATGGGTATTTGGTAGAGGAGTTGGCAGCTTTCGCAGCATCATCCGCATCCTTCTTCTCGAGCCACGAGTACAGATACCGCCATATGCGGTTAAAGTTTTCCGGCCAATAGGCTTCTGATGCAGGCGGAATGACGGTCGAGTATGCAGGGGTTGCGCCCTTCGCTGGGCGATTCGGTGGCACAGATGTCAACGGTGTAACGACTTTGATGGAGGCGTCAGAGAAGGTGAACGAGGTGTAGCTCAACCCATGGCCGAAAGCATATCGCGGCGCGATATTTGCTTTGTGGAAGTGTCTGTAATCGATGTACAACCCTTCTGTGAAAGTATCTTGTGGCTGACCAAGCTGGTAGCCAACTAGACTGACAGAGCTGGGGTAGTCCGTCTCAGACTTTGGCAGTGTGTACGGAAGATGGCCTGATGGTGAGACATCGCCAAAGAGAACATCCGTCAAAGACTTCCCCGCTTCTTGACCTGGAAGATGAGCAAGAAGCACAGCCTTGACTGATGGCAGATCATGCCATGTCTCCATGACAATCGGTCCGACTGTGTGTACGACCACAACAACGTTCGAGTATTTGGCGGCCACATCTTGGATTAGTTTGTTGCCATTATGCCATAGGTCAAGGTTAGATGAAGTGCGATCTCCCGGATTGCCCTCTACGGTGATGTAGTTCTCTCCTGAGTCGGCGCTCACGAAGACAATGGCGGTGTCATTAGGAGCTGGATTAGAGTTGGAAGGGAATGAGTCCGTATTGAAGAATTGGTAATTCGACCCTCGTGCCTTGAAGCCATCGATAGGTGAATCCATGTACGGGTAACGAGCTGAACCGCTTCCCCAGCCCTAGAAGTCGTTAGCCTCGTTTTAGATTGATGTTTCTCGTCGAATTAGAGTGCACAAATGGAAGCTCTTACCATGCCCAGTGTACCCTTGTTACATCCTTGATCAGCGCATGAGTTGATACCGTCAGGATTCTTCTCGGCATCTGTACCGAATATCTTCAGACTAGCATTTCCTGGCAGCGGCAAGATGCTGCCTTGGTTTTTGAGCAACGTAATAGCATCTCTAGCAACTGCTCTTGCGATTTCTGCATGATCGCCTTGAACATCGACGAACTCGTTGACTATTCCACTGGGAGAAAGCAATGCTCCCGGATACAGTGGTCCCTCAGCGTCTTGAGTGTTGGTATCAAAGTTGGGACGTGGGTAATTCTGGTCCTGACCCATTTGAAAGTATGCTGCCAGTATGCGAGTGACGGCATCATTCAAGCGATCCACAGGCACGGAACCATTCAGTACAGCACGGCTGTAATCGTACATCCAGTATGAGTTGCCTAGAAGCGGAATCTCGTTCCTATCGCCTGGCATGGACATGTCGAGCCCAGACAGTGCTGATGCGACGCCGGATATTTGGGCCAGCCAGTCTGACATAACGAAGCCTTGAAAGCCAAGTTCATCTTTCAGGAGGCCATTCATCAGATAGCTGTTCTGTGCAGAAGCAGATCCATTGATCTGCAGCTGTTAGCTTTTATGGTCCATAGACACGCCATTTGACCTACGGCATTGTAAGCTATCATAGCAGATCCAACTCCAGCTCGGACTCCCTCAGCGAACGGCCACAGGTACAGCTCGTGCATAGTCCTATCGTCTAGATTGGACGAGATACCTGGCTTGACGAGGCTATACATTCTGTACATCTCTTGCTCGTTCGCGACCAAGTGTTTGATCGTTGCAATAACTCCGACACTCTGCACTCCCTCGATCGTCAAAGCTCCACCGAAAGCTTGCAGGACAGGATCTGATCCGAAACCCTCCCAATCTGTCAAAAAGCGTCAGCATTTGGTTTAATCTATGAGTGCAATGTAGGTGGCGTACTTCTGCCTCCGCGAGGTTTCCGTCCCAGAGCACCGACACTTGGGCCCAGATGGATATTGACGCCTTTTCCTCGAAATTCTTCTCCAATTGCAACGCCACGGCGACGCATTAGATCTTTGTCCCATGTCGCACCTACGGTGATCTGTTGTCAGAAGGAAAATTGTTAGTCTGGCTGTGTTTGATACAATTAAACTGTTTACGTACCCCGGGTGGAAAAGCGGTGTTGTGATCCGTGTTTCTGCAGGCAAAGTTCAGTAGAACGTAAATCATATCCCAAGACAGTATTTACCGAATACCAAGCGGACCATCCTGGAGACAAAGTTGGGGGATCCCGACTCGCAGAGCACTGCCTGTGTTACCAACGCAGCGACCCATGAAAATCCCGGTGCCAGAAGTGATGTTGGTCTTCTCAGCGAGTGTCATGTTGGCTACAAGCAACGCAGCCTTGCGGTAGCTTTCGCTCCACGCCGACACCCATCCTCCATGGGGTGCTGTACTTGATTCAGAAGCGAGAAAGTGTGAATACAATCGTTTACGACTTACCAGGGTAGTATGGGGGAGCAGAGAAACCAGGTGGTACTGAATCACGCGGGTTGAGAGCTGCACCCGCGACGAAGGACGTGAAGTAGATCAAAATGAGTGAATGCATGATAATAGAAAGAATGGGAAACGAGCAGCTTGATCGGGCTCGTATGCAGTCTGCTCTTGAACAGGGAGAGAGCAACTATATCCAAGTTGTAGCCCCTGAATGCAAGTAAATATAAACCCCAAGAAATCAATGACCCATTATCGAATTTTGCCAGGGTTTGAATTGTCGTTAGTTGAACCCCCGCACCCCAGATTATGATGGGCGGCAGGGCGACGCGAGACATGTTTTTGGTTGTATGACCGAGAAATAGAGTGCAGTATCCCAACTGAGCAGGTGCAGGGGGTGTGAACATCACGCGACAATCGTTATTGGCCAACAAGAAGGGCTGATTTCCTGTGCTTGTCGTGCGTCGCTTGTGTCTACGGGGACACAATATTGTCAAGCACATGCATCCGGCATCTGATCGTAAGGGCGCCCTAACAATAGTCGGCGTGCATATGGCGGGCAGGTGCGAATCATTGCGCAGCCCGGAGCGGAAAGATCGATGCACCGGGCCTGATCCGGCTAATAGGATGCGTGAGTCTTTGCATTTTCGCGATGGATATCTCGGTGGATTTCTGAAAGTAGAAGCGGAGTGCGGGAGGTGGAAAGATGATCTTGATCAGAGAAACCGACCAAGCGGGTACCCTGGCTACACTAACGCTTCCCCTGTCTGACGACCAGCGTGGAGGTCAGCAACACTGCGAACTGGAAAGTAGGAAGCCTTCGTAAGATAAAAATGCCATGATCCTTCAAAAAGAACACAATTCGAGGTCGTTCCTTGGACGAGGGAGTCGCGAGTTGTGAGAAGTGGGTCTTGCTCCACTGACGAGCCAATCACTGACACAGGACTCAACCCGTGCCTTCGTTCCTATCATCGCAATCGTCATCCTCATCTTTCCTTCGTTCAACATCACGGCAACTTGCTCTGTTCGTGATGGCTTCCGAGCCAGATGCTTGTGGTTTTCGTATATAAGACATGCATCATGCACGTACTATGCTCTTCTACACGTTCTGTCTACTTTTCGTCGCCTTCACGCTCTTTTACGCGCTGGACTTGAATATGCCGTCTGCAAAAAGTATTGTCCCTCTTCTGTGGATCCCTCTAGCTGCATCGCAGAATGCTAGCATAGACTTGGGTTGGCATACACCGAAGAAGAGCTGGATCAACGACCTTGGACAGGTCCTCAATGGAACCGGGACGAACGGCTTTGCGTTCAACGGATCGCAGTTGCCCGCAGGCGTTCCCTATGGAACGTACAATTGGTGTAATATGCCACATGTGAGGCGTGAGGAGTACCCAAAAGCCAGCGAGGAGTTTGAACTGCAATACGTAGAAGTGTAAGTGTATACTTCCATTGCTGCACGCCTTCCAGCTGATGAGGACAGCATCCATCGCCACCACAAGAGAACTCCGTATGCATCCAACACATTCCCCAAAGAGTCATACGGATGGAGCTGTGACGATCAGGGTCTTTTCTACTATGGAAAGCCTCTCAATCCCGCAGGCAATGAGTCGAGTTCTACATACTGGAGCGTGTACACGAGCGAGACCAATCCCTTCGCTCAAACCGGCTTTAATGGAAGCTGTCAGTTTCCACAAATCACTAGAGAAGGGCTAGATGACTCGTGGCAGCATGGAAAAGATCTCTTTGGTGTCTACCACGATCTGCTCGGGTTCCTCCCCGATGACCTTAGCGACAAGGTGACCTACCGCGTGACGAACAACCAAATTACCTCTCAAGTCGCCGGCATGCTTATCAATGGCATGTACGCTCCAAAACACGACCAACCTCTCCACATCCAACCCACAGGAGTCGATTCTCTCGAGCCCCAATACTCCTGCCCAGCCGCATCAGCCCTCTCGAGTTCCTACGGCGTAAGCAGCAAAGCCTCAAACTGGACCGCGCACCTTACCGCCGCAAAACCACTCTTTGCCTCCCTCGACTCCATATCCGGCATCGCCAGCGACTCGACCGACTGGCACAAGTCTTTCGACCACTACTACGACAACCTCTCCGCCCGCCAATGCCACGCCAAACCCCTCCCATGCAACATCAACGACACAACCGCCTGCGTCACCCAGGAACAAGCCGATACCGTCTACCGCTTGGGGCAGTACGAGTATTCCTTCATCTACCGCGACGCTCCCCAGTCTCTACAAGCTTCCGTCGGCTCGTACGGCGTCTGGCTCGCCGAGCTAGCACAGAACCTACGCGCCGTGCGCGCCGGCACGAGCGAGGCGCTGTACCGCCATAATGTCGCGCACGACGGTTCCATCTCACGACTGCTGAGCATCCTGCAGGTGGAGACGATGGTGTGGGTTGGTATGGGCGCCGAGGTCGTGTTCGAGGTGTATGCGCGGGCAGAGAAGAAGTATGTACGTATCCTGTGGGGTGGGCAGGTGCTGAGGAGCTCGAGTCCGACGCTGGGTGAGGTTGATATGCTAGATTTGGATGTGTTTCTAGCGTATGTTGATGGGTTGGTTGGGAAGAGGGCAAACAAGGTTGTGCAGTTTTGCGCGTCTTGACGCTCGGAAACGCGCTGAATGGACGTCACCTCGAAAGGAACAGAGTGGCTAGAGTGTACTCGTTAGCTTGTATTGCACCAGCACTCATCCATCTTCCATCACGTTCACCACACAACAACCTTTCCGCACTTGAGCTCTCGAACCCTGAACACACATCGTGATATGCAGTCACATTACAACGAAGACCCGGCTGCCACATCAACACAGCACTTTATTCAGTGATTCTTTTCTCACCTAGATGATCCGTCCCAGCGACGAAGTGAACTGCGAATGTTGTTAAAAAAAACACCACACATGGTTTAGCTAAAGGAACAAGTTGATACTAGAAACTCAATTCCTATCTACGACTCACTTTCACTTCCACCCAGCCCCCACAGTTCAGCCGGAGCCCTACCACGCCCAATACCGTCCTCCACAAGAGAAAACAGAACGGCCTTCACCTCGCCCAGCCGCAAAACCAGCGTCTCCCCTCCCGGCTGACCACATGAAATACCTACGACCACATCCACCTCCATCCCCAAGACTCCCATCCACACCACACGCAACATGCCCCCCCTCAGCACCTCCCAACTCACCCTCCTCTCCACCACCACGCGCCTCTCCTCGACGCTCTCCCTGCTAGGCTCGACGCTAATCCTCCTAACCTTCCTCAGCGCCCCCGCGTTCCGCAAACCCGTAACCCGCCTCATCTTCTACGCCACCTGGGGCAACGTGCTCGCTAATGCTGCGACGCTGATTTCGACTGCCACGATTCCAGATGGAGAAGGGGCGACGGAGGTGAGTGGATTGTGTAGGGTGCAGGCGGTGGGGATGCAGTGGTTTGTGCTCGCGGATCCGTTCTGGGTGCGTATCCCCTCTTGCTGAAAGTAGAGGGTGGGGTTTGTTGACGAGGACAGGTTTTCTGCATGGCGCTGAACGTCTGGCTAGTCTTCAGCCGCGGCTACGATGGGCGGGATCTGCGCCGCCTGGAGAAGTGGTATGCGGTGTTCGCGTACGGGGTTCCTGGGGTTGCGGCGGTGGGGTACGTGGTCCATGACGCTGTGGGCGAGGAGCGGATACTGGGGCCTGCGATTGTAGGTGCCGTCTTCGTCCTTTCTGTTGCGAGGGTGTCTTTTGGATGCTTTGCTGACTTGCAAGCTTTGGTGCTGGGTCAGTGGAGAGTTTGAGTGGATGCGCATTGTCTTCTATTATGCGCCGGTGGGGTATGGATCCCGTTCTCTATCAGTGGGGAGGTGTGTGCTGACTATGGTAGGGTGCTGGCGGGAGCGACGATGAGTATCTACGTCTGTGTCGGCGTGAACATGTACAGACAACAGGCTCTACTTAAAACTTTTATGAGGAAGTCGCGATACGGTGCTGGAAACGGGGAGTCCTCCACCGACGGCATCATAGTCACGACCAAGATCGAACACGAGTCGAATCTCACGTCCCGGTCCGCAACACCAGGAACAGAGATGAGTTTGCTAACTCCCTCCTCGAGCTCTGGGAAACAGACAGTGACCGACGCACCGAGCACCGCTCGATCGTGGACACCAACCTCGCCCGCCAAATCAGCAGCCCACTACAACCTCCTCGTCCCCCTGAACCCGCATAGTCCGCACCGCCACGCCACCCCCCTCCTAATCAGCTACCGTGCAACCGCCTACGCCGCGCCCCTCGCATCCGGCGATTTCGCCACGCTCCCCTGCCCACGTGTCCCGATATTCCAGCCCCACGAACACGCAGCATACACGCAGCACCGCAAAGACAACGCCGCTGCGCACCGCTACTTCCTGGTTGCTGTGCTGCTCTTCGGGGCGCTGCTGCTCGTCTGGGTCCCCTCGAGCATCAACGGTCTGTACCAGATGGCGCATCCGCAGCAGCCGAGCTTCGGGCTTAATCTTGTGGCCGCGCTGGTCCTGCCGCTGCAGGGGTTGGGGAATGCGGTCGTGTATGTGTCGACGACTTGGGTGGAGTGTCGGCACGCGTATAAGGCGCTTGGAGCGTGGGTTTCGGGTGCGGGGGAAGGGGGAGGAGGGAGGAGGGGGGGTAAGCGGTGTGAGGAGGCGATTAACTATACTGGCGCCGTGGAGATGAAGGGTTCTTTGCAGGACCGGTCATTTGCGCAGACTGCGTGAGGAGGATCGATGACCAGCAACTTGCTCGTACGACAGGATTTGCGATTCCTGCGCTCTGGACGCAGAGGCTTGAACATGTCCCTCGACGCTTCGCATTGTTCCTTGGAACACCGCACTCGCACGACCAGCACTTGCGTGTCCGCTTTGGCTGCAGGCTCCAGCGTTTGGCTGACTATCTTGTTTTCTTCTTGTCCCGTTTTGCTCGTTTTGTTTCGATATTCCACGACCATCAACGCTGACGAAGGAACCGGCACGGTGTTTGGAGTCTGGTGGCCTTGGGTTGGACAAGAGGATGGGTTCCTTTCCAGAAGGGGGATATAAAACGGTGTCAGGTCTGGTCTAAATAGTGAATGCGAGGAGAAAGACGAGGCATGCACATGTTGCGTTTATCTGCATCTTGCTCGTCTGGCCTTGCTCGTCTGATCTTGCTCGTCTGATCTTGCTTGTCTACATTTTACTCTTCTCCATCTTGCTGTCGTCTACAGGCGTCAGCAGCTGGTCCAGCGGCCACTTGCGCACGGCCCTAATGCTCAGGGAGTCGACATGTCCAGCCTCGTACATTTCAAGCCCCGTCCAGCCAATCATGGCGGCGTTGTCGGTACAATACTTGGGCGGCGGAAAGTACAGCACGACGTCTGCGAAGCCGTGCGCGTAGAGGGTGCTGGCCAGGACGTGGCGGAGGAAGGCGTTGGAGGCGACGCCGCCTGCTAGGACGACGGCTGGTGTGATTGAAGAGTTGGATGTGTTTTGCAGGGCGAGGACGACACGCGAGGCAATGTGCTCAAAAGCGGCGCGCATAACGCCCAGGGCCATATCGCGGCGCTCGTCAATGCTGATGCTTTCTGCGCTCCGTGCCTGCTTGGACAGCTTACCCGTGTCTGGATCGGTGGGGTAGCGCACGAGTCGCTCCACGGCCGTCATCAGGCCGGAGAAGCTCATGCCCATGGTCTTGATCTTGTTGCCGCCGCCTGTTTTAGTCAGGGGCTGGTTGATGCTCCATCCCCAAGCAGTTCTGCTTCGCTCCACAGCTACCTCGTTGTTGGCGGGCGGCGTGTACCACTCGTGTAGGTGACCGTTCTCGGAGAGGTAGGCCTGCGCAGTCAGGCCGGAGAGCTCGCTTTCTGCTTTGGGCGGCGAGTCGGGAGCGCGTGGAGGCAGGGCAAAGGACTCGAGTAGGGCGCCGTACATGGTGCTCTTTGCGCTCTGAAGCTCTTCGGCGGGCAGCACGACGCGGGCGACCTTGTCGAGACACTCGCCGACAGCAATGTCGTCTGTGGTGCCAAGGATGGCGTGGTCGGTGAGCGAGGTCGAGTTGATCAGCATGGTGTGTCCGCCCGAGGCGAGGACGGAGAGGATGGGAAAGGTTGGTGCCAGGGTGGCATTGCCATGCGCGAGAGGCTCTGCGTTGAGGTGTGTAGCGTCTCTGGTGGTGGTGTTGTACCTATCGAGGGCAGCGACTAATCGAGGAGTGAGGGCGTGGGCCTGCATGTGGTGGACGCCTACGAGAGGTTTCTGGTCAGGTCAGTCGGTCAGTCAGCACAGCAGACGTCGAGGCGCGTTACCTGCCAGGCCACTGCCAGGCCCTTTGCTGTGTCGAGGCCAGTGAAGAGATTCGAGCGCATGCCGGGGCCCCGCGTGACCGACACAAAGTCTGGCAGTCTGCGCGCTCCTTTGTGGAGTGGCAGATGCTCGATGGCCTCTGCGATCAGATTCGCCAGATTCTCCTGGTGGGACTTGAGGGTGAAGAGCGGGTGTACGCCCTGGAACTCGGTGTTGTTGGACGTGACCTTCTTGTGGAAATGCAGACGCGCAACAGCACTGCCTTCATGCGCGCCCTTCTCCACAATGGCGACGGACGTGTCATCGCAGGATGTTTCTATGGCGAGCGTCATGAGGCGGCGGCGATGCGGGCTGCTGGACAGAGTGGAGCGTGGCCATGGTGGTGAAAGCGCGGTACGGAGAGCAAAGCGACGCAGCCGCATCACTTGCTCTGTCCGTAGCCGGTGTAAAAGTGGTTGCTATTGCTGTTGCTAGTCAATACCAATGCAACGCGTTGGTGATGCGAAAACACGAGACGAGACCCTGACGGCTGACGGCTGACGGCTGACTGCTGCCGAGTGACATCATCCCCTGAAACCCACCGGAGCTCTCACATGCCAGGACGTGCAGGACCCTCAACACGCACTCGACCACTCGACCACTCGACCACTCGACCCTGGACTGGCATCACACAAACTCGACGATGCGATATACAACCACCCACCATGGCCGACGTTAACAAAGTGAGCGACGGGCCAGAGCCCTACTCGCCCGACGCATTCGACTTGACCCAGCTGCCGGACTACGACAACGACTTTGTCAACGAGGACGACTTTGTCCAGTTCGCCCGAGCCCTCGCTGCCCCGGAGACATCGCCCTCGACCGAAGACCTCTCCGCCCCCCAGCCCGGCGCCCCGCACTACTTCACCGCCCAGAACGACTGGCGCCCCGTCCACCAGCGCGTGCGGAAGCGCAACAAGACAAAGCCCGCCCCGCGCCGCGGCAAGGACGAGACACGCGAGGGCTTCGTCTATATCCTGCTAAAGTGGCCACTGCTGGTCATTGTGCTGGGCTGGCTGCTGTTCCTGAGCATCGCCTACGTCTTCACCCGCGTCTACATCTACCTCTACGAGCACTGGGTCACATGGCGGGGCACCCGCAACAGACTGCGCCACCAGCTGCAGAATGCAACCACCTACGAGGAGTGGATTCGCAGTGCGAAAGAGCTCGATGCCTACCTCGGAAGCGACATGTGGAAGGAGACGCCCGAGTACGCCTACTACGACAGCAAGACCATTAAAAGGGTGCACGACCAGATGGTCAAGCTGCGCCAGCGCGCAGAGTCGGACGAGACTGGCAACTCGGACGCGAAGAGCATCGACGGAAAGAACAAGGCCGTCGAGGACCTGCGCGCCCTGATGGAGGCGTGCATGAAGAACAACTTTGTCGGCTTCGAGAACCCCAGACTCTACAGCGAGACCTACTACGGCACAAAGGACCTCGTCCAGAGCTTTGTCGACGAGGCTGCCACGTCCATGGAGTTTCTCCTCCACACCAAGCAGCTCGGCCCTGACAACAAGCGCGACCTCTTCAAGCACCTGGGCAGCAATTTTGGCAGAACCGCACTGTGTCTGAGTGGAGGAGCCACCTTTGCATACTACCACTACGGCCTCGCAAAGGCCCTGCTGGACGCTAATCTGCTGCCAGATGTCATCACAGGAACCTCTGGTGGGGCCCTTGTTGCAGCACTGCTAGGCACAAGGACGGACGAAGAGCTGAAGAAACTCCTGGTTCCGGCCCTCGCTCACCGCATCAAGGCCTCGCAAGACAGTACCTGGACGTGGATGAAGCGATGGTACAAGACGGGAGCACGCTTCGATGCCGTGCAATGGGGCAAGGGATGC
This sequence comes from Phoma sp. RAV-16-625, assembly GCA_004335185.1. NCBI lineage: Eukaryota > Fungi > Ascomycota > Dothideomycetes > Pleosporales > Didymellaceae > Phoma > Phoma sp. RAV-16-625. Next base: position 46,838 of record SAUA01000079.1, read on the forward strand.
TCTTGGATGACCAGAGGCAGCATGACGTTCAAAGAAGCCTACCAACGCACCGGCCGCATCCTCAACGTCTCCTGCGTGCCCTCCGACCCCCACTCGCCCACCATCCTCGCCAACTACATCACTGCCCCCGACTGCGTCATCTGGTCCGCCGTCCTCGCCTCAGCCGCCGTTCCCGGCATCCTCAACCCTGTGGTCCTCATGAAGAAAGACAAGGACGGCACACTCTCTCCCTACTCCTTCGGCCACAAGTGGAAAGACGGCTCCCTGCGCACCGACATCCCCCTCAAAGCCCTCAACTTGCACTTCAACGTCCGCTTCTCCATCGTGTCGCAAGTAAACCCTCACATCAACATCTTCTTCTTCTCGTCCAGGGGCTCGGTTGGCCGTCCCGTCACCCACCGGAGGGGCCGCGGTTGGCGTGGTGGCTTCATTGGCAGCGCAATCGAACAGTACCTCAAGCTCGACTTGAACAAATGGCTCAAAGTGCTGCGACACTTGGAGCTCCTCCCGCGCCCGCTTGGCCAGGACTGGAGCGAGATTTGGCTGCAGCGCTTCAGCGGTACTATCACTATCTGGCCCAAGTCCATTCCAAGCGACTTCCTATACATCCTGTCAGACCCCACTCCTGAAAGGCTGGCGCGCATGATCCATGTCGGACAGCAGTCCTGCTTCCCGACTTTGAAGTTCATCGCGAACCGCGCGAAATTGGAGAAGCAGATCCAGGAGGGCCGACGCCTGTACCGACCTCGCGGACAGGCGCAGGACGGCAACGACCTAGTCAACATGCTGTCCGAAGACGACCTCGGCGGTCTCCTCAAAGACACAAAATCCTCCGACCCCAACGGCCCGTACCCCATCTCCGGCTCGGACAGCGACTCCACCATGGGCGCCAGCCGCCCAGGGTCCCCCATCGACCTCCCTCTCGGCTTCAACTTCGCTCGCAAGAAGCCTCGCGGGCCCACCCCGCTCAACACCAAGACCCCAGACCGGTCCGACAACGCACCAGACAGTCCCTCCCTCTCCCAGCGCCTCTCAGGCTGGTGGAGCACCATGTCCCCCACCGCCACCAGAAACCCCACGGCCCTCAACTCGCCGCAAACCAGATATCGCCACCTCGCCTCCCCGCCACCAGGCTACGCGCTCCACGACCGGCCCAACTCCATGTTCGAGCTCCGTCCGCCAACAGACCTGAGACATTTCCAGGACGGCTTCAGGCGCCGCAGTCGCGCTGTTGCAGACGATGATGACGACGATGTTAGCACTAGCGACGAAGGCGCCTCAGACCAAGAGCAACTCCAATCCGAGACGCGCAGGAGCCAGCAGCAACGCAGTGGCGCAGGCGCGGATGCGGATGAGCACTGGGGTGACGACGAAGCGGACCGCGATGGTGAATTCGGTGATGACGAGGTACAGAGTGCGGCCGTGGGGTTGGGACTCGAGGGGCGCGCTCTGTAACCGAGTCGAGGTGTCCCCGTGTGATGTTTTGGGGTTTTTGCTTCAGCCGTGTAGTGTAGAGAAATCCGAGTTCACTTGTACATATACAAACCATTTTCACACACACACACTGAATAATCACGCAACCAAGATGGATGCCTACGTACGTGTTTCCGTGGTTATGTCTTGTCTTTCTTTTGGTTTGGTATCAAGCCCGATCGATGGTCATCACATCCAAGCCAGAAATATACATGTTCGGTAGACGAAAAGAATGGAATAGATGCATTTATTATTACGGATATAGATAGACATTACACTCTCAATCACAACATCCTACACGTTAACCATGAGTTTCCACCAGCCCAACCTTTTAGAATTCATATGCGCAGATTCTCTGCAGAGGAATCACGGCTTAGATCGCACCTGCAGTTTCTTAGGCTTCTTCTTGGGTTTGACTCCCTCGTCGCTTCCTTTGTCGCTGCTCTTGTCTTCTGCTTTCTCTTCTGCTTTCTCCTCTGACTTCTCTTCCGTCTTATTCTCTGCCTTCTCCTCGGTCTTTGCGGGTGGAGATTCATCCTCCTTCTCCTCATTCTTAGACGCGGACTGCATCGTCTCAGCGTCTTTGCGCTCAGCGCGCTTATCCTCTCCCTGAGCATTAGGCGCGTTGAGTTTCTTCGGCTTCGGCTTTGTCTTCTCGGCGTCTTCCTTTTTCTCGGTCGCGTCCTTTGACTTGGACCCGTCTCCGAGCTTCCTCGGTGGCGTCTTCTTCCCGCTCTTGCTCTTGATGCTCGCAGCGTCGTTGTCGCCGTCGGCTTCCTCGACCATGAAATTCGCGGCCATGCACCGCCCGCCGTTCTGCGGACCCACGTCCATGGGACACGCGCTGAAGACAACGACTACGTCGCGCTCTGCACGGAACCGCACGAATCCCCGCTTCTTGCCCTGAGGCTCTTCCACCGCGAGCTTCGCGCCCTTGGCACCGGACCCGCTAGTCTTTGCATCCGAGGGGAGCTCGATGGGCGCCACCATGAATAGGTGCAGCGGCGTGGGCGCGATGTTGACACTGATGTCGGCGCCTACTGCTTTTGTGCCTTTCAAGCCCGCGTTCTCGTTCAGCTCTTTGAGCGCAAGCACGAGATTCTCCGCGCAGCTGCCGTGCTCGGCTGGCTTGTCGACGCCGAGAGCTGTGTAGAGGTTCGCATCGCACGCGGCGGTGAGCGTATCGTGGGCACCGGACGTGGAGTCCTCGACGAGCGTGATGATAGGGTTGCGCAGGTTGGTAAGGAGGGTATCATCGACTTCGGGTACGAGCTTGTAGGACGAGGCGCGTGTGTGCGGGAGGGAGAGATACTCCATGGGCGGGAGGGAAGAGTCCGAGGGGTGGGCTTGTGAGTACGCGGTATAGGCAGCGTAGACGGAGGAAGCGTAGCCTGAGCCGGTGGCAGCTGAGAAGATGTCAGTATTGCAGAGTCGTCTATAAGCTCATCGAAACGTACCAGCAATGGTGCCTGCACCAACCGGCGTCTTGGAGAAGTCGTACAGCTGCTCAGCATAGCTCTTGTTGGGGTCGCGGTAGTGGCTCGATTTGAATGCGCTGACCACACCGTCCTTGCTGGGTACTTCTACATTGGGGATATAGTTTGAGAAGCCCTTGCCAGTTGGTATGTACGAAGACCACTTCTTCGTGTTGGCTTCGTTTTGCGCTTTCTGCTCCTCAGGGCTAGGCTCCTGTTCGGCATCCTTGTTGTCTGCCTTGTCTCCCTTGCCGCCTTTGGAGCGGTAGGGTATGGAGGGGAGGTACGAGGCCCAGGTTCGCTTCGACGGCTGTTTTGCTGTCTTTTCGTCCGTCTTTGCCGTGTCGTCAGTGGCCTCGGTGGACTTCTCGTTGTCAGGTGTGTCAGGTGCTTGCTCGGGCGGGTCCTCATGCTCTTCTTTTGACTCTTCGCCCTTGCTGACATCCGGCTGCTCTTTCTTCTCTTCTTTTGAGCCTGCAGAGTCCTCGGGCTTTGACTCTTGCTTCTCCTCATCAGCTGGCAGCGTCTTGTCTTCCCCGCCTTTGCTCTCCGCAACAGCAGCCTCCTGCAGCTTCTTTGCCTCCTCTTCGATCTCCTCAGCTCCCAGACCACCCTCGTCGTCCTCTTCTGGCGGTGCACCTAGCGTGAACGCCCACATGCTGACAACTTGCTTGCCATACGTGTTGATGACCTTGATCGTGCGTCCGCGCGGGACAAATGTCGCAACGCCATGGCGCGCAGGGATAGTCTGCAGTTCGCCTGACATGTCTTCCAAATCAAGAGGCGGTTGTTCTTGTTGGTTGCTTTGCGCCTTCTTGCGTCGCTTCTCGATGGTTGAGAGCACAGTTACAACCGCGAGACCAGCAAGAGCGCGACGTGACGGGATTGAGGGCGCCGTTTTGATGACTTGTTTCGGAGGATGGCGAAAGGGGAGAGTTGTAGTAGGCAATTAAGAGCTCGAGAAGATGGGCCTTCGAGAAACAAGGAGACAGCCACCTACCGTATTACTACGGTACATCTGGTCTACAAGTGACGTACAGGGCTATCGTTCGCGGCTTCCAGACCCTCTCAGCAGACCTTCTCCGCCAACAAGCTGTCAGAGTGCATGGAGACCCTTGCTTCCTCTCCCGCAGGATCATCATCGCTGCTTGGATTACTGGGGTGAGGTGTGGCGGAGGTGCCATGACGCAGCATGAACGCGAGGAAACCCGGTTTTGAGGAAGCACTTCCGGTTGCAGCTGCCGTTCGGTTCGATCTGCTAGGTCACGCCGTTGCAACCGCCACGGGCATCTTCATAGTTCACATGTTATTACGAGTTCTTGTCAGGAGGGTGGGACAACGTCGACATCATGGGTAGGCTTTCTGTGCTACCTGATGATGTTTGTTGAGGAGCCGCGCCACTTTTCGTGATTGACACATCTCATCTGCAAACCGTCCAGTACACGTACCACCTCAATAGAGGTGAATGTAGCGGATTGCACATGTACAGACACGCTGGCCATCTTGTGCGGCGCGAGAAGCGAGATGCACGGCGAACAGGGGCACGTTTGGGGCGTCCATGCAACCGCTGCGACCCCGCCTCGTACGGCGCATAGGAGCGGCCAGGCTGGAGCAGTCGTACGAGCACGTCTTTGCATACTGAGGAAATGAACTTCAGCCTGGTCGGCTCTTGCATACCAGATCCACCGCCATGGCCGACCCGTCCCCTACGGTTACGTTTGAGGAGTATGTTTTTGCTGTCACACATGTCTTCGCAGAACTGACATGTACAGATTCATCCAATCGGATCTCTTCACTTTCTACATTGGGGAGCACGAGAAACCTTTTGTTGTTCACTCCAAAGCCGTCGCAGCTACTTCTCGTTACTTTGACCGGCTCGTAAATGGCGGACTGAGTGAATCGCAGAGCCGTTCTGCTAAATTCGATGATGTCGATCCAGAGACCTTCACTCGTTTCATGGAGTACGCATATCGAGGCGACTACACGACTCCACCATGCACAGGAGATGTCGACCTCGCCAAGGAGAACGGAACGAAGTCTCCAAAGTCAAACTCGACTGCAACTCGAAAAAACGAGTACAGTTCTTCCGATGGGAACACACTCAACGCGGAGAGACCGACAGTGGCAGTCTTAGATGACTTCGACGACATCGGGAGTGGCGGCTGGTCAAACTCCAACTCAGCACCCTCCGCTTACTCCGCTTATAGCGACTTTGATTTCTCGAAAAAGACCACAAAGCCCAAAAAAGAGCAACGCAGCTCGCGGGTAAAGTTTAACAAGCGCGAATACACCCACCCTCGCAACGACCTCTTCAGCATCCAGCCCAACACTTCAGCAGAACAGGACTTCACTCCCGTGTTCCTAGCACACGCGCAATTATACACACTCGCCGACATGCGAATGGTGTACCCGCTAAAGGACCTCGTTCTGCACAGACTGCACAAGACCTTGGTGGGCTTCCAACTCTACCCCGAGCGCCTTGGAGATGTCGTTGAGCTGGCCAAGTACGCCTACGAGCATGGAGAGGATAGAGCTGTGGACGGGCGAATCGACGCACTGCGGGACATGATAGTCAACTACATCGCCTGCGAGATGAAGGTGCTTGGAAAGCACCCTGAGTTCAGAAACCTTATGGACGGAGGCGGGGAGTTTGCGGGTGACTTCTGGGACATTGTCAGTCAGGAGCTGCTCTAGCACAAAAGTTCTTCTTTTCCGCTCGCCTATACCTCAAAAAACTACACCACATCCTCCTCTCCGCCGCTCCTCGGCACAAGCACACTCCTCAGTATGCACAAGATCCCATTATCAGGACACACCTCTTTCCTCTCCAACTGCTTATCCACCGGCCCCGTCGGCCCCCCAACAAACTTCTTCTGCCCAAACAACTCCACCTGCCGCTTATCACTATCCGGGTACTCCTCATCCCCCCACCTACCTCTGTAATTCAACCACTCCACCGGCGCATCCTCATACGCCGTAAAACCCCCACTTCCAGCCTCAATCTCATACACCCAACAACTGCCTAGCGCATCCCACACCTTCCCCCTCCCCGTATAATCCTGCAAAGCCCCAACGGGCAGATTCAAGTTTGGAATATCGTGCGCATGGACTCCTTGAATGGCATAATTCGCATGGCTCCCTTTAGCCACATACACCACGGGCCGCACGCCACCACTAGCCTTCTCGACCGCCGCATACCGAAACGCCTGCCCATTCGCATGCTGCGAGAACCACAGCGCGTCGGGAGCCGACGTCGCAGACGGGAAGCGCAACATCACATGTTCCCAGTCGCCTACGTGCGTGCCTAAGAAAAGTCGGGAGTCAGTCTTTAAACTAGAGAGATGTGGATACATGTGCAGGGGAGAGTGGGGGTTAAACGCACCGAAGTTCAGAAACGGCAACGAAAACACCTCCGTTCCTGGGTTGAAGGCGTAAAAGTAAAAATAGAAGACGTCGACTGAGGAGTCGTTTTTGCGGTTTATGATAATCGCTGCGTTCCTGCCAGGTGTGGAACCCCCAGCATCGGGCGTTGTGCCTTTAAGCCATTCCGGGTCCGCAGTCACGTCGTCCTTGGACGTTAGATAGACATCTGCACCTAGCTGGTCTAGGTTCTCCAACGTAAGAGGGTCGGGGGGATTAGGGATGGCGGTGTAGTTTGTCTGCGGTGTTGTGTGGGTTAGGAAGGTTGTGAGGTCGGTTGGGAAATGGGTTTCTTGGGGGTGGAAGTAGAGGATGGGCGCTGGCGGTGCGTGTGAGTATGCTGGGTTCGTAAGTGTGGGGTGGGGGTGAACGGACCGTATTTCAGGACGAATTCTGGGATTGCAGATGGTGCTTGTCGGGCGCTTTGGTGAGTAGGTGCACAAGTGACGGGGATGGCGGTTAGGAGACTGAATGAGAATACGGAGACGAATAGTACGTTCAACATGTTTGGAGCTGGGGAATGTATGGCTTTCCGGCCTGAAGACTGGCTCATGCTGAAGTTCAGGAGCACTTATAGATGCAGTATCTAGAGTACATCCTAATCACCACACCCTCAGGTTTCATGATCCATGCGACTGCCGTAGGAACTCCTGACAGCGGATATCATACATTACTGAGGTATGTAGCCTGATTCGCCTGCTTCGATATTGGCATACTCACTATCGGACATGGGATCTCGTCCATCCGCGCTTTTCGTAATGCGTGAGCACCCTTTTGTAATTGTAAACTCATCTCCGGCTTATAGGATGGCCACCTGCATGCACATGCACAGAGTGTCGCGATCCCACGGCTCGCTCAATTATACTCAAATAGTCCCAAGATACGATCTGGCTCCAATACCTGTCCTTGTTTGGTCCTCGTGGTCGTCGTCCCCAGCGCTAGCAGTTATGGCATGTGTACGACAGGGTTCAGTTGCCCTTCTGATAGGTGAGCGCTAGTGATGCACCGTAGATCACAGCCATGGCGAGGCTGTGGTTGGTGGTTAGAGGTTGAGTATGGACTTCTTTGTTTACAGGATCGCTGTTATGTGCTTTTCATATTGACGGACGAAAGAATTAGTCCCTCCTATACATTCTTGAGCTTCGTGTTCGATGGTTGAAATTGGCTCGGAGCACTTCAATTGAATAGAGTGAGCCTCGCCTTCTTCTTTCTCTCGCGTTCGACCCCCTCTGCAGCCCTCACTGTTTTCACACCCTGATGTTCGAGGTCAGTCTCCACAAAGCCATCTTTGCGAAATCGCTCGAAGGAAACATCACCCCTGCTGCTACCGGATAATCTGACATCGACTGGGGGTGTGAGGGGAGCTTCAGAAGCGTGGTTGCAGGTGCTGTGTTCGAGATCACGCTTGTTGGTCGTGTCTGTGACATAGTGTTCGAGGTCTTTTTCGCTCATGTACACAAATACGGCAGTGAAGATGTAGGTAGCCAATCCAAGAAGACCGATGACGAGATATACTATCGCTGTCTATTTGAGCTTAGCATCTTCCATCACATATGGAAAGTTCAAAACATACCTTGCTTTTGTCTGACCATGGTGATCGCCGAACGAAGGGATCACAGACGTGCACACTTAGAGCCAACAGGAATGTGACCCACGAGTAAGCCATGGTCATGGAAGGAAACTGCCAGATGAAAAGCATGACCCAGTGCTGGAAGGCAGGAGTGCGTCTGTATCGTAAGATTGTGCGCCGTATGCGCGTCACTTCAACGTCTGCAAGACTGGTGTTGAGATCCTCTTTAACTGGGAGGTCGTCAAGGATAGACTTGGTTTGGATGGTCGAGATGATGGCCCAGATGGCACACAGCAGAGAGCTGACGAAAAGGGCGTTCGCAATCCACAGAGCATCTGAAGTTTTGGACCATGGCATGCCGGCAATGGCAGCTCCCGCACAAAAACTAGCCTTAGATAGTCAGTACTTTCCTAAGCATGTCGACAGGTGGCTTACAGAGACTTGCACCGATCGCAACTCTTCGTATTTTTCTATCTTCCACTGCCGTACCAAAGGGATGAGTATAGTCCTGTCGCCTCGTGCCGCACGCATTTCCTTTAGTGGGCGCCATGTGTACAGTTTGAAGGTCCGACGATAGGGCGCAGTGACTATCGCCAGTATTATGAGGAGGCATAACCTGCACCAGCAACGGTCCTTGGTGGCTGTCGTAGTGTCGGCGACATTGTCAAGGGTGTGTGTGCAGCTTTCAGATCCGCCACATGAAGCCATGAGTCCCGCTCGGTCTCTCGTGAAGAACACCAGATGACGGGGAATGGTGGCTTTGGGCGGCGCACATTAAGATGTACTGCAATCTGTAGATAGCCAGTATAGAGGTGGCTGGCATAGTGGCGAACAGTTTCCCTTGTGCGGTCTGGTAGTGGCATCGTGTTGCGGTCAGGCTGTCCAGACATGGGTCAGTTGGAAGCTAAACAGCTTGTGATACAGCAGTCACATGTACAATGAGACATTGGGGGAGAGATCGAGCGACGAGGAACGGAAACATGATTTGGTGAAGGTGTTTGCAGCACATTCGTAGTTGACCGAGACGGTAGTGCACAATCCAACTTTTTCAGGAGGTGGCAGCTTGTACAGCTTGTACAGAACCACATCGATCTCTAGATTTTGGCCGTGATGTGCAGTAGTGCCCTGAGTTAGGCGAGTGAGTGTGGGCCTCGTGAAGCATTCCGATCGTGTGAGATGACTCCGCGTGCAGTCCGAGACTGGCGCCTGATGCCGCATTGTGAGCTTTGAGGTAACACAGCACCACAACAAACCGCCAACGGTCCTCACCAGATTCGCGCCCCGCTTTCTTACAGTTCATCATGACGTCCAATGTCGAGTATACCATAATCGAAGGGCTACCGACGCCTCAGGTCTACCACGACCTACGAAAGCTGGCTGGCATGACGCCTCCCCCGCTTGAAGCAGTACCCAAGGCGCTGGAGAACTCGTTTGTCGGCATTCTGGCTTACGAGACGAAGGAGATGCTGGACGAGTCAACACCTGGTCCAGAGCAGATACCAGTCGCAATGGGACGCTTGGTGGGTGACAAGTCGCTGTTTCTTCTGCTCTGCGATGTTGCGGTGCATCCAGAGCACCAGCGACGTGGGCTGGGAAAACGTATCATGAAAGCACTGGTCGACTATGTGGATGCAAATGCGCCCCAAGCCTACGTCAGCTTAGTTGCAGAGCCAGCTGCACAGAAGCTGTATCCTCAGTACGGATTCAAGGACGTGCAGCCCAGCATTGGCATGTACAGGATGCTGAGGAGTCGACAACTCGCGGGCCAGGCTGTCGAGGAGGGGTCAGGAGGGGCGGCGTGAAGCCATGGAATGCACACATGTTGGTCGTCAAAGATGCTGCTCGAAAGCGCAGGACGCAGCTGAGCCGCAAAGTTACCAAGAGAGCAGATGAGAAGCGCATCTGCATGGCGTTTGTCCGCATCAGCCAAGGGTCTGGTCTGGGCGTTGATGAGGACGCGCGGGTATGGTACGTATGGTACGCGGGGAGGAAAGGCCCACCCTGGTGACATCAGCCCCGAGGCTCACCACCAAGCCTTGTTGATGCTCAGTATTCACGCGCGTGCCTTCCTTTATTCGTACTACAAAATGCATATCTCTACTTGCGCATCCATAGCGTCATGACCACGTTCACTCGGCGCCGAGTAGGCTTGCCGTGGGCGGCGGGCAGCCCAGTATGTGTCCCTTGCTGCCGTATGCAGCGCAGCACCTACTCTCCATTCCCCTCCCCACCCATCACCCCACCTCTACCCAAGCAGGCGCTGACTACACCCACAAGCTCGAGAACCTCCCTGAGGAGCTACTGCAGCTCATCGTCGCCCACCTCTCCACCCCCGACCTCAAAAGGACCGCTCTCGCTTCTCACAACCTACACCGCCATGCGTCTGACCTCCTCTGGCAGAATGTATGCTTGGTGGACCAGCGCGCGCTGCACCCAGACCATGGTACAAACGCATCATGGGGCGAGGGAGGAAGTGGCGAGACTGATGAGCACGACGATACACCCATCATCCAGAAACTTCATCTCCTAGCCACGAATCCCGCACTGGCCTCGAAGGTCCAGACTCTCACACACCGCTGCCACCTGCCCACGCCCAACATATTCGCAGAGCTACCGCGCATGTACTTCGATGCCGACCATCTTTCTGCGCATCCAAGGCTCCACAGGCTGCTCCGCCTGGCCATACGCAACCTGGTCAATGTGCATACGCTTCGCATCGTATACGGACATTGGCGGTTGACGACGGCCCTAATCTCGGGCTTCCTGGACCGCCAGCGACCGCGCGAGGTTCCACTCCGAAAGCTGTGGCTAGAGAGCTGTGCCTTCGATGTGCGACATCTCCACTTTCCGGACTCGACTCCCATCACAGGGCTGGAGTCGATCCGACTACGCCGTCTCCGAGCAGAACCACGAACCGCGGGGAGTAGACATGACATGGCCTTCGGAGACATGCAGCTTGCGCGAGGGGGTCACTACTATCAGATGCATAACGGCGCAGGCGCTTGGGTTGGCACCACAGTGGTATTCTCGCGCGAAGGCCTTCCAGATCAGCTAGTGATGCCTACACCGAAAGAGCTGGCAGAGAAAGCGAAAGCGTTTGACGATGCCATGTGGGCAGAGCTTCCAGACATAGCAGAATTTGTTGACGACCATCCTATCGACATGGACCTGAGAGTCGCCTTTCCAATCGTACAACCAATGCAATGGTTGTTTCAGTTCTCGCAGTCGACCTTGACCAGGCTTGATCTGGACTGGATACTCTGGCGGCAACGGGAACACGATGATGCACATGATGGATCCAGTGAATTCCTGGTCAGCCTCTCCAAGATGAGGTTCCCCAATCTAGTCGCTTTTCAGATGCGTAATGCTGTGCTGCCGCTCACCAGGCTACCTGATGATGTATTCCTCTTGGAAGACACATTTCTTGGCTTTCTCGAAGCACATCCCAAAATCAAGTGTCTTGCATGGCCGCTTGACAAGTTCTACAGCCATATGAGGCCCTCGGTCAGCGTTCAAAGCAGATTACGAAGATTGATAGCGCATTTGGCCATGGTTTTGACTGACCTTCGCCTTGACACTTACTACGCAGGCAACGGAGAACCCACGACAGACGACAACAGTACCACAAAGGCTACCCAGCAGCGCATCCGGCGTAGGAGGTTCATCGCTGAGTTCGCCCCACACATGCGCAGAATCAAGCAAGTCAAGCTCGAAGGCGGTATACCCAGAGATGAGAAACGCGAGATCCTTCGTGCGTTACATTACTGTCCACTAGAGAAAATCGTCTTCATCGGCGTCTCCTTTCCCGTAGGTAACACGTGGGGCCACCAAGGAGCACGGCTCAAGCTACTTGACGCTGGTCACGCCTCAGACTTCCCTTATGATCTTGAAGAAGAGGACAGCGACGGGATGCTCCAAGCCTACAAACGCCGCCAATACGTGCCTGAGAATTTCATCTTTGAGCCTGAATATGGCTGGGGCGCCGAGGCACCTCTCCTGCATACCCTAGCCCTGCACCACGCCGACACTGTCCAAGAGCTCAAAATCTGCGGCTACAACGGTTGCCCGATCCTCTCCTACCTGACACCAGACACGACGCCCCTCTTGGCGCCACTGATGCAATACCAGAACCTGCGCCAAATCGTAGTAAGCTTCTGGCTGCTGACTTTCTTTGAGGACTCCTACAGGGACATGGAGATCGTGCAAAGCTGGCTGGACACTCGTTCGCCTTCCAGCACCGCACTCGTTGTCGTCACGCCTCCACGGAGCCCAGAGCGCGAACACCCCGTCGACGGCGCCATGATGCCAGCTCCCAACCCCGTAGCCCCGCGGCCTCAATTCAACCGCTGGGCCGTGGCGCTCAAAACGCGCTTCACGCCTTCTGCGCTGGCGTATCGCGTGGCCAGCGATATTGGGCCCTTTCTCAGCCCCGTCGCAAAGGCACGCCCCGGCGGTGTGAGAGTGCGAGCTAGTTTCTGTCTCGGAGCACGGGAAGCGAATCGCGTTGCAAACGACATCTTTGATCTGGATATGCGGATTGGGAGAGACGATGCTGTGTTGGAATTTGTGGGACCGAGGGAGGAAGGCGAGAAAGGGAGGTGGTGGGCCAAGATGGAGGGGAGACAGTGGTTCTGATACTATCCCGACTTTCATGTTTGCATGGCTCTTGTTCATATCAATAACATCTAATACGGCTGCGGTCGGCTGCTGGTATCACGACAGCGTATACACCTGCTTTAAGCGTTCCTTCTACCTCCACGTCTTGTCCAATCCTCTGCCATTGACCTCTCTCATACAATTCCCGCCCACGTGGCCATGTATAGCTACTTTCCGACTCCATTCCACTACTACAAAAGCACGTTGTGTTCTATCTTGCATCGCTACTCTATGATTATCACGACCAACGAGAATCGAACTTGTTAAACGCTATCTGCGGATACTGTAAATCTGTCCTCGAGTACAAGATGCTTTACTTCTACTCAAATACCGAAGCTACGCATCTAGCTAGAGAGACTCTGGGACAGGACGAGACGATTTGTGTAGCAGACAGTGTGCATGGGGAAGTCATAAACGGTGTGCGATCCGGGATGATAGTTCGTTTGAAGAGAATGAGTGGGTATCAAATTCGCCTCTTATAACGAGTTCCTGTATATTGCCCATCAAGCCTCACGAAGGAGATTGTCATCGTAGTCCAAGTATGATCGCTCCTTGTGTTGACGCAAATCTCTCCCTCCATTCCCAGTCGCCCGTTTGATCAAAGGGCAGCTAGACCAAACCGGATCCTTACACATGCAAATGCCCGCAGCGACCCCAATTGCTACTCAAGCAAACGAAGCAGAAGTTATGTTGACACTTCCAACCTGCATAACGTCAGTCTCTCTAGCTTGCCACGATACACAGACTGTCGACTTACACGTCATATGGTTACAGCCGCCGTTCTTCTGGATAGGACATCCGCAAGTCTCCTTGGGGCACTTTTTCGTCAACTTCCCGACTGCCTCCTCACTAGCCTCTTCGTTCTTTTTTCGCTCATCGCGCTCCTTCTGTCCGCTGGTGCGATACTCGTACGCTTCGCAGGTTTCGCCGTCGTGGTGCACAACGTCGTGCACGGTGCAGAAGTGAGTGTCGCATTCGACACAGATGAAAGTGTTGCCGACCTCGTCAGAGTCGTGGATTTGGCCTGAAGCACAGCCTTCGGTTCTGCACCAGCGGAAGTTGGGATCCGAGACGAGCGCGTCGCGGGCTTTGAAGGTGTCGTATCTCTCGAATGCATCTTCGCTGGCGAAAGCCTTTATCTCTTCGTAGGCTAGGTTGACTTTGCATGACGTGCCGGGGCATCTGACTTCCTGCCAGCCATTGGCTTCGAGCTGGGAGGCGATCCATGAGACGTAGCAGCCGCTGCATACCTCTGGTTGATGTAAGCAAGAAGAAAGGGAAGGGAGGTCGATGAAGAGCGTTTTGTCGCTACAGACAGAACAGTCGTGACTTTGCAAGGCTGCCTGACGTTCTCTCTCTTCCTGTGCCTGCTGTTCTTCCTCGTGCAATTGGAGGGCCATGGCGGCATCGTCCATCTCACGTTGGTAGAGGGCTGACATGTATGCTTGTTTGCCGGCTTCAGCTTCAGCCAGATGGCTGCGATTTATTGAGAACGGCGTGAGATCCAGATCAATGGGATCACTCTTAGAGCCAATAGCTGACTGGCAGTCATCGTTGTGCAGCACCTGGTTTGCGTATGGAAGACTCGACAATGGAGTCTCTGCAAAGACGAGATCCTCTTCTGCTTGTAAGCGCTCGGCAAACCGTCGATCCTCTTCCTCTTGTTGCGTGAGACTCTGGCAACGAGAAGCAACTGTCTCGAATTTTATCTCCTTCGCAGGTTCTATGTCTGGACGCTGTTGTTGCGTTGCTGGGAAGCGACTGTCTCTGTGGCTGAAACGGACACTGACTCTAACCTCAGGGCTTCGAGCTCGACGTCTCTTTCTCTCAGGCATGGATTGCAATGGATAACTCTCATGCTGTTTTGAACCTTCTCTAGAACGGAAGGAGTCCTCGTAAGTGAAATTCGTACGCCGCTCAGGTACGAATAAAGAGTCATGATCGCTGTGATCCTGCACTTCAGGGATCCGTGGGCGTTTACCACAGCTTCGTTCTAATGGCGCGGCTAGTCGAGCTTGACGAAAGCGTAGCTCCTGTCTGAGCGCTTCTGTAGAGACGCTGGACATATCCATGCTGCTTGGTGAGATATGTTCAATGGTTGGTCTACGGTGATTGGTGAAGTATGTTTGTTCAGTGAGGGGAATCTGAAGGTCGAGGGCGCTCCGAGAGTCTAGTTAGCAAGGTAATTGTGTCTCCGTGAAAGGTTGAGGTGAGAGAAGGTGCGTTTGGTTGGTTGCGCCTACTTTCAGCCCGTGCGGCTGCTGCTATCAAACCACCACTGAAGCATATTTTGGAATATTACACATAATTTAATACATCATACTATCCGCCTAGCCGCCAGTTTTCATAGCGGAGCCTGTCTCGGCATGACCTAATATCAATTTGAAAGAACGCCATGCTCCTTGCACATTTTTGGGTTGTCCCAGTGCGATGTCATTACAGCCGTGATGTTCCGTTGCTGATTCCTTGGAAGCAGACCATGCGGATGTGGTGAAGTTGACAATCATAATTTTATTGTCCTTTGCATTTGCTGCTATCTCATATCTGCTGAGGGGTTGTCCCTACAGCGTGTGGTGGCGGAGGTGGGCCCACATCTCTCCTATCACTCAAGTCTCCAGTCGGTGACATCGTATTGAGATGAGGTGGAACGAAAGTGTTCACAGGTGGTGGTGGAGGCGTAGGGTTAGGCGAAATTCCTTGTGGAGGGTGGTATCCAGTATCGGTCAGGCGTCCCGAGACTGGGTTGTAGGCTCCTCCCGTTGGCTGGAGTTCGTAGGGCTCGTCGTCCTCGGAAGATGAGTAGTCGTACGACTCCATCCTGCGTTGGCGCGAAGCCGTTGCAGCAAAAGGATTCGAGGTAGGCATTTCGTTTTGGTATCTGTTGACCTTGGTAGACAACGAGGAGTCCAAGGTATTGGATCGATACGTTGAGCCTAACGTGTCGGAGCGATAATTGCTCGATGCTAGTGTGTCGCTGCGATCCACTCCATATGGTGCATCCCCCTGGCGTCTTCGTTGCGAATTTGAGATTTGCTGTCGGAACACGTTGCCACCATGCTCATTGTCCCCAGGCGCTGCAACGCCAGATGCTTCTCCACGCTCTTCGTCTATTGGACCTAACGGCTTGCCCATTGGTCGTAGTGGTTGCACATCTTCGTCGATTGTGATCTGAGGAGTTGGTGGGGGAGCTGGTCCCCGACCCCAAGCGCGAATTGGGTAGGCACGCCCCTTTTTCCAGGTCTCTGAGATCGAGGGGAAGTATTGTCGGTAAGCTGCCCATGCCACGAGTATACCGAGAGTGGCACCGGAAAGGACGTCGAAGGGGTGATGACGAGCGTCCATGATGCGTGTGCCGGTGATGAGAGCAGCACCGAGAGTTGGAACCATAACGACGAAAGTCCTCCAGACCTCGCCCTTGGCATCCATAACGTGCAGTTTCGCGGCGAGATACAGCGAGAGATAAAACAATCCCGCGAAAGAGACTGCAGCCCGTTAGAAGGTCATAACGGTCTCAACAAATTGCAACATACCACTGCTATGTCCTGAGGGGAAGCTCTTGAAGCCGTCTTGTAGAATGTAGTTGTCAGTCTGCGTGCAGATATCGATGGTGACGAGCACCAAGCTTGTTGGATCGATGACCGTTCCTTCTCTGACTTTGCATCTAGGAACTGTTAACTCTCCATATTGCGCTCAAGGTTATCCAGCATACCGAGAAATAAGGTCTGGACGTGGCTTTCCAATTGCGTTCTTCAGTGCTCCTGTAATGGTGAAGGCTGCGCCCACGCTCAGGCCAAGACCAAGGATACCACAGTTCAATTCCCACAGGCGGTCTTTAAACCTGTATCTGCCGCTTAGGCGCTTGACTCCAGCTCTGCTGGCGGGCATGGCGGTCTGGTGGGAGAACAGCCCATCAATGACGAGGGTGTAGAAAGCAATGATGACTGCGGGGCCACCGACGACGATAACGCATAGTAGCGGGACGGGCACGCGCTCTTTGACGGCGAAGGGGTAGTGGAGGGTATAGTTCTGCAGCGCAAAGGGCTGGTGGAAGGGTGGGACTTTGTCGATGATGGTGAAGACGCCGATGAGGACCCTGCAGGTGGTTGCGGTTAGCCGTGAACTCGGGAAGGTGGTCGTGTGCTTATGACAGGAATGCCAGCGCTTACACTATGATGAGGTAGTCGATAATATACCTACATTTGTCAGTCTACATGTCCATTTTGATCTTTTGACGATACTTGTACGCACGAGAATATGACGCGCTTTGGCAGCCGCTTCTTGGAGAAGGGCAGGCGCTCAGGGAGCTGCTTGGATGTCCACTCGTCCATTGTGCGCTACTGCATTCGAGCAGTCTCAAAAAAACCTCCGGCGCTTCCGAGGCGCAGTCGCGTATATTTAAGATAAAGTGCAATGGATGACAAAGGGTGTGCGGCTGTCAAAAGGATGTCGAATGTTTTGGCGCAGTCCCGCGGTTTCAATTGTTCAAACAAACAAGCGCCCTCGCCCGGAGAGACGCGATGCAGCAGAAAGAGAGCAGAAGTAGCGGCAGGGTGTCTGGGGGAATAGAAAGGGCCGAGTGGATGCTCAGGGCGCAGCGTGCTCCATCAGCAGAAGTGGGCAGTGAGCAACGCTGTGAGGCGCAGGCAGGAGCTGAGTTCACAAGCTCCTAGGCGAACCCTGCCAGTATGTTGATCGTCCAAGCCCTGATGCGCTTGGCTCTCCCGTGAATCCCGCCCTCGCACTCCGTTAGCGCCCACCTTCTTGCGTGTCTCCAATTTGACCCGCCACAGAAATGCCTGTCCACCGTCAAGTGTCCAAGGTGAGGTGGTTGGCGGTCGTAGCTCCGACGCAGTTGCTGTGCTTGGTGCTGGTGGCGCCTGCCGCATCGACGGAGGGCCAGCTAGCGCAGCATTTGGGCGATCAGCTTATCCTCCACACCACACAGGGTCCTCCAAGCAATGTCTATTTATGCGCTGACGAACCCCCTCATTGGTCAGCTTTTTTTCATCGTGGTGCTTCACTCCTCTTCGCCATGGCCAGCGCACTGAATTCGATCATGACGTCTCGGCTGAGTCGTTTCAGATTTTCCGCCCCACATCTGTGTATAATTGCAGGGGCATCCCTCGGCGGCCTGCTCTTGCTGCGTCATGTGTCGAGCTCTGTGAGGGCCGACAGAGTCAAAACTAATCTATCGCCGCGAGAGATTGTGCTACCAAAGCTCTCGACTAAAGAGATCGAGGCACTCCCCTATCCTCCAGATGCTTTACCTGGCGCACGAGATGTAGACTCCCTGTATGGCAGCACAAGGGTTTATGAGTGGGGTCCTGAGGAGGGAGAGAGGATACTCCTTATCCATGGCATATCAACGCCAAGCATTGCCTTGACTGACCTTGCCAACAAGCTGGTCGAGAGAGGCTGTCGAGTACTGTTATTTGGTAGGTCGAGAACATTTTATTGTTAAGCTATTAAAAAAAGAAACACTGTGATGGCTGGATTCGTCTGTGTTCCATGCACAGCCAGCCAAAAGAGGTTGTATACCGTCTCATACAGTGCAATACAGATGTGTATTCCGCTAGACTATAGCCTCTTATTCAGTTTCACCAGGCTATGTTGGGTGCTCTGTTACTCACGATCCTATATCTCGCTGCGTTATATGTTCCTTCGATCCTTAGCAGACAACACGAACTATATGAAGGGGAAACACGAGATGCGCAATCACGAGCTTACCTCCACCCAGATCTCTTCTCTCGCGGCTACTCCTCCGGCCCATCACCCCACACGCACCGCTACGACTCAAGTCTCTACACCTCTCAGATCCACATCTGCCTCCTCTCCTCACCCATCCACTGGTCCGCATTCACCCTGATCGGCTACTCCCTTGGCGGCGCCCTCGCAGCAGACTTCACATCCTACTTCCCGCACCTGATCAAGAGCCTGGTCCTCATCGCGCCTGGTGGCTTGATCCGCACAAGCCACACGACATGGAAGTCACGGCTCTTGTACTCTACGTCCGGCTTGCTGCCTGAATCGTGGATCGAGAGTCTGGTTGCGAAGAGGCTGTATACGGGGCCAGAGGAGGCGAGGAGTATCGAGCCGGAAACAGATACTGTTGAGAATGCCGAGGTGAAGCGGGCAAGTCGTGGAGATGCGGTTTATGCTTCGTCACATCATGCGCTTCTCCCTGGTAACCCGCACAGCACTGTGGGGGCGGTGGTAGACTGGCAGATTGCACATCACGAGGGCTTTGTGCCGGCTTTTATTAGCTCGATTCGGTATGCGCCTGTGCATGGGGAACATGAGCGGTGGAGGGTCTTGGGGAGGAATATAGATGAGGGTGTTGGTGGGCTGAAGAAGGTGCATGTAGTGCTCGGTGAGACAGACCCTATCATTGTCAAGGAGGAGTTGATGGAGGATGCAAGGGAGTGCTTAGGGGAAGATAATGTGGAATTTGAGGTCGTGCAGGGCGCGGGGCATGAAGTTGCTATTGAGAGGGCGGATGAGATCTTGGGCGTTGTTGGGAGAGCTCTTGCCAAGTGGTGATCAGGGCAGAAGAGTATAGAGGTACATTAAGTCTAAATCCGATACAACACTTGAATCTCTTGAACTAGAACCTCGACAGTGTTGACACTCGTTATCGCGTACAGTACGAAAATTTGCGCGGTAAAGTCCTTCCGTAATGATTTGAAGCATCAGGCGGGGAAACATCTAGTTTGCTGAGCACCTTTTTGCTCACCTCCTTGCGGCGCCAGATACCTTGAAGTCAGTATCTCCAGCATGATATGAGGTGACAGAGGCTATGCATTGCGGAAACGCTGACGGCGTGAACCGCTCCTGCTTCGCGACCAGTGTGCAATGCACCTCAAGCCGTCATCCACGCCATTCATAAACGCCCCCATGACACTCTGAAGAGTATAGCCTGCACCGTGAGAGCCTAAAGCTCTTGCAAAGGTAGCTGCAAGAGAAGACATTGTGTGCATGTCCATCGTATCGGGTTTCGATATCGTCCATCCATCGAGAACTCTGGCGATGAAGTCCTGGAGATGTTGCAAAGTCATGTTCCTTTGACCCATGCCGAAGGCCCTTGAGATCTTCCCGAGTGCGCGGGCGGTCGCTGTGTTGAGCGTCTTGTTCCTCTCACGCAGGATTGCAGCAATAGCATTTGTCTTAACGCCGGGTTCGAAGACATCGAAGTTCAGTAGTTCTCGGCACTCTGGATCGCTATTGAGATTTTTGATCAACTTATCGACCTCTACGTTGTGGAGGACAGCATCGCGTTCAATATCGCTCCAGATGAAATACTCCCCGTAGCCTGGCATTGAGATTAGCAATTGAAACGACGAATCCATGCCCTGAGCTTACCCCTGTAGCGGGCCCACCGAGCGAGACCTTGGGCTTTCAAGAATGGAAATACATCTGCAGCATGTTGTACTTTATGTTCCCCTTGCAGAGATGAAGCATCCAAGGAGATTGAAGCGATTCTTGGATGCTCCATATCTGTTGCGTAAGAGAGGGCTTGAAGGAGTGACTGTACAGCATCAGTTACGTCTCTATGATAGTTTGATAGCTACTCACACTTGCTGTTGAGATATAGACGGGCGTATCACCTTGCTTACTTAGGTGTAAGAGTGCGAGAATCTTGCCGGCCCCCGAAGGGTCGTCAAGTGCGACGGGCGCTGGATATGGACGAGGCCAGTCGACGAAGGTCTGAGCCACGAAGCCACCGTTAAAGAATGCTGTGCGGCTTGAATCATCCCAAACGCGAAAGGACAGATGTGGTTTGGTCGACATAATGCGGATTGGAGTCTGTTCCACGTCTGTGAAAAGCTCAACATGATCTTCAAACGGAACTTTTAGGGCCCTTGACATGAGACCAAATGATTGCGCAGCGGCAGCAACCTCCCTCACAACCATAGCGTTGGAAGCTTCATCTCTTGCTTCCTGATTGGTCTTCTCGACCATTGACTTGTAGAATTTCCGAATCTGAGGTGAGCTGGATTTCCTTGCTTTGCCGCAGACGAAGTCAATATCCACAGTTCGCCTTTTTATATTCAGCTCCAAGTTCTTTGCTTGCTGTTCGATTCTGATGATGATATCGGCATAGTAGTCTTGAGGAGCATCAAATGGCACTGATAAGACTCTGCCAAAAGCCCGAAAACTTTCTGGGCCATACAAACACATATGGTTCCAGAAGTAGTTCCGAATGATGTGGTGCCTAAGTTTGAGACCGGTGATTGCGTTAAAAACTTCTGGTATCACTCGCACATCTTCTGAATGATAGAAACGGTAGAGAATGGCAAGAAGTTCTCTTTCATCTGAAGTATAATTGTGGGGAGGCTTTCGTTCGATTGCACCCCGTTCTTGTCCTCTGGTAGTCGTCACAGTCGTGTGAGCCTGCGAAGTACTTCTGCTGAAGCTCAATCGCCTAGCAACAGGAAGACGCTTAAAAGGCCGGGATGCTGTGTGGAGGTGACGACTTTGCCTCAAAGTGCGTCTGTGTTCGGCTCTGCGAAGTAATGGCGAAGGTGTATCCTCCTGAAAATCTGTGCGTTCGGTGTCGTAGCCGAAATCGACAGAGTCATCAGTAAGTGGCAACAAATCGTCACTGGACGAGATCTCCAGGCAGGGTGTAGCAGTCTCTGGTGGTAAGATTCCTGCTGCAGCCGCCAGCTGGGAAACGAAATCTTGACTGGTATTCGATTCTGGTGTAAAGACTGTGATCGAGTCGCCGGTCAGGGTATCTGGCGATTCTTCTCTCAAGAGATCGGAACCTCTTATTTCTCTTGTTTCAGACTTGATGCGGACGTCGCGTCCATTATCGCAAGAAGGCCAGATGGTATCACTGATGCTCGACGCTTGACCACTACCGTCTGGCTTCTGTCAGCAATTGCTCCTGTACCAATCATCCTGATGAGTAAATGTAAGTACCTGGACTCGAAGTGTCTGGCTCATTGAGCTTTGTCCCTTGGTTGTCATGAATACTGGCCCGCTGTGCCGGCACGTATATCATCACACCCTCATCTGCCGGCTGCCAGGCCGATCTTCCCCTCATACTGAGATATGTAACAAGCAGCTTTTCGAAGCAATGAGTAACAACGGAAACTTGAGAGAGAAGAAGGAAAATCGAGAACAAAGTGATGGGACAGACCGTGTCGTAGCAGTGGACGAAGAAAGGTGCGTTCAGCAAACAGCGAAAACGACAATGACGCGATATGACGCGACGCGTTCTGCGAGACGTGCTGCTTGGGTCAAATCGCGGCGACCGAGCCATTGTGGCGTCGCGTACGTGCAACGCGTGGTGAGGGTGAGAGTGATCAAGAATGAAGCTCCAGCCCGGGCCTTGCTAAACACGGTGATGCTTGGCCACCGCCCCAAGGTGAGATATTCTCGCAGCGAAACATCTTCATTCTGTGCCAGTGTATATTGGACAAGGTAAGAGTGATGTAGATTGCTCTGGTACTGCTGCAGTGAGTGGCTGTGTCTGCTTTGAGAATATCTTAGCAATGTGACCTCGCAAGGAAGCCATGTACGCACCAATCGTCTCAACATGGTAGCATATCACTGTATCATGCTGTTCGACTCTGCTTGCAGAAAATTAGCTGGCTGTGGGAGTGATAGAGAAGTGTGAGGCATAGAGTATGAGGTCGGGGGTTAGCAGCTGCTCATATTGGGCTGACCGCTCTAGATGACCCAAGTGAGAGAGCGCAAATAGATCGCACGGCGAATGACATTGGATAGTCGATTGTACTGGAGAAGGACGCGGAGCGTTGGAAAATACCTCATGTTGCAGTGCTGCTATGTGCTAGGTAAGAGTAGAAAAGGAAAGAAGGAGCTCTACGTCACAGCCAACATGCGATGCGATGCCGCTGTCAGGTCGAGGATCTATAGCAGAGCAAACAAGACAGATCTCCCCCCACGCTACGTTACACTCGTGATTTTTATAATTGGATTGAAGAAGACAAAAGCACTTCGCGCCAGAAGATGTTCCCGTGCTTTTGGCTTGCAGCTTTTAACATTTGTTGGCGCCGAAAGATGCATCAAAGTAGAGGAAATGGAGGATGGGACTTAAAGGTATGCTTACTCGTAGCGAAAAGACGCAATAGAAGTCAAATATATCTGAAGCTCAGGATGATGATACCGGAAGTAGCACCATTGGCAAAGTGTGCGGTTTGCGAACGACTCACGGACCGATTGTCGCGGTGACTTTTCGATTACGGCGACATCGTCCGATTGCGATGATGTGAAAACGTTGGTGGAGGTGCATAAGCGCTGGGCGCAAAGGAAGGTCGTAACGCACAACTGCAAGGATAGTATGCGAGGTATAAAAACAATATAGCCCGCATATACTGTCCACAGCGTGACTTCTCGTGCAGCGGCGGGCCGGGCTCCGCGTTCCTCAGGTTGCGGTGCGCTGCCAATATTGGTGCGCAATACGAAGTTCTCGCATCCAAGGCTTCCCACGCGGGACCTTTGTCGATCCGGCCTCATTTGTGGCCATGCTCTTCAGTGCACATCTTCCTGACGACCCACTTCTCCCAAAACTTCCGTTGCTGGATAGTCACTAGTACCCCGTCGTCGCCAAGCACCTCCACGCTGTCCATGTGACCGTTACAATTGCACCACGGTACCGATGCGGGTGTATCCGGAGACAAGGGTGGGAAGTGCAGGTTACCTCCTTGTTCAGGCTCGTCCGTACCTAGATCTGAATCAGAGTCACCCACCGAGCCGTCGCTGGCGTATGCCTCGTCTTGGTCGTCAACGTGATCGAACTCGTCTTCGTGTGGATCCCAGTCGTCGCTCTCGTCGCTGCTGTCACTACCTAGAGGGTCGTCCGGTACTTCCGCCCCCATTATCCATGCATCGTCGAAGTGCTTCTCGTAGTCTATGCGTCGGAGACTAACCCAGTCCAGTCTTGACATATCTTCTCGCAAGAAAGAAAGAACATCCCTCCACCGGCTGCCGTCCTTTAACAGCACATCTCGCAGCCTAAGACCTCTTAACGTCTCGCGGTGTCTCCTAGCAAGCGCGATTATTTCCTCGGCATCAAGTCTCCATGCCTGAATGCCAAAGGCTTGTAACTTGTCCCACTTGACGTTGTGGAAAATTTCCTCTAGCTTCAAGGTGAGCGGCCTGTGTGAGGGAAAGCCGATATGTACAGCCTCAATGTTCTTTGCCGCTGTAAAAACGGCCTTGGACAGAGCTGATAGATCTCTCATCCTTTGGTCCAGATCTAACCCATCATCGAAGTGTAGTTCGAGACACGTAAGCCTCTCTGCGAGAAGCCTCATTGCCGTTGGAGGATTATTGGCAGCACCCAGCACGCTCTGTGGACTCAGCATGGGTGATGAAAAGCGGGAACATGGCGATTGTGACGCCAGAAGCGCCTCGCCTATCGTTCTTGTGGAATGCAGACAAGCTGGTGGCCACTTTAGCTCTACCATCTGGCTGAGTTCGTCGTGCTGTCGAATATACTGTATGAGCATGCCATCCTCTTGGTCCTGTAGTCGTAAGATTTGAACATGCTGAAGTGACGTGAAGGCTGATATTGCGAGTGTCAAAACTCTGGCGTCCTCTCGTGTGCGCACTATATCCTTCTGCTCTTTCGCTTTCTGCACAAAGTGGCTAGCGTCAAGAAGCCCAAGATTGCCTGGTAACGTTGGAAGCAGATCCTGAATACGTTCTCGCCCTGCAGCAAGGTTAGCGGAGCTTCGGTCTAGGTGGACTGTGCAGACAACCTTCTACGTAGAAGAAAGGTACCATGTAACTGAATTTCTTTACCCGCTCAGCAAGATGCCGCTGGTTTGCAATCTTTTCCAAGCGCTTTAGACCTCTTCTTGAGAATCTTGTGGTCACTCTGGAAAACTGGTGAATAGCACCGAGGTCTGCGAATTTTCTGCATGTGAGCCTTAGGTTTGCGATCGTCTGGGCCTGGTCCGGTTCGATTGGTGGAGGCGGCTTGAAGCTTTCTTGGGACAGATACGCGCGACGCTCGAGGCTGATGAGTTTCTCTGGCTCTGAAGCGACATGTTCGAGGATAATCCGCAGGAGTTCGTCAGCAAGGTCAAGGATGCCCATGGCGACTGTAAATAGACCATCCAAGTGTCCAGGTGTAAGGTGAGAGCTCCCAGTTGGCACGGACGGCGAGAACCGAAGCTAGCAGCGGATAGGTACTTCTAGACAAAAGTGAACAAAGGCTTGGACGGGCACGGCGTGAAGTGCAGATGTGGCGGGAAGTAGTGTGAGGACACAGCGGCAGAGTCCCGAGGTGAATCCAGCGGAGTACGTGTTTGATGTTCGGAGCGATGCTCTGTCAGTCTGTGGGCGCAATCCAGCCGGAGGGGCACACTCGGGAAACTAAAGGAAGCATGACCTTTCCAGGCTCTCCAGCGGTCAGCTAAGCGTTGCTGAAGGTTGCAGAGGACGACTGGACACAAAACCTGCACTCATACGCAGACCAAGCTCGTCCTAACGATGCAGGCGACGTGCCTGCCCAATAACGAAGTGCGACTCATACTCGACGCGGCTTAGAGCGTCACGTGCCCGACAAGTGATGCGGGCGTCCTGGTAGAAAGGCGGATCCAAGGGAGGACCCGCGAGCGAAAACACGTCGATTCGTTGCTTGACACGGTTGCACGCTGTCCAGGGGTGGATCAGGCTGCGGCAATCTGATTCGAGGCATCCTCACTTCCCCCACCCCATGCGATCAAGGCCTTCGAATCAGAGCCTAATGCGTTGCCAACGAAGCGTGCAGCAGAAGCGCTTGCGGACGCCAATGGCCGCCTCACATGGCAGGAATTAGGTCATACCACTGCCGTGCACCTGGAATCGCATCGAACGCATCATTTGGATAGAAGAAGCGCTGGCGCTCATGATGGCACCGTGGGCAACATGGCCACCATGGTAGCCTTAGGAGGCTGAAGCGTGTAGCATGGCGTGGCTTTGTGTACTATTCGGCGCTACTAAACGCGACTCCACGCAGCCGTCTGTCTCTGTACCCGTGCATGCGCAATGAGGAGACCGCTGCGTTGTCACTGATTGCTTGCATGTAACACTCCATGTCGTCGCCCGATCGCCGGTCCCCGCAACCCCTGTCCCGTCTCGATGACATTCGTCGCAGAAGCAAAAGTTTGCAGCGCCGCCCGCAAGTCCATGTACCTACGATGAGTTCTCTGACGCAAACCAAATGCTGGCGTGCTGCTCGTCGCCATTTTGGGCAACGCCACCTGCTTGGTACCGTCGTTTCTTGACACGAAACGTACAACAACTGCATCATGCTAGTCCACGCTGTTGTGTGGTCTAGAAGTACACGACGCCGTGTACCGTTGTACAGAAAATGAACCTGGCTACCCTCCTGCACATCCGTCGAGCTATCGAATCTACCACAAACAACAGCTCAACCACCTGCGTCGACTTGCCACTTTCATTATCAGGACAAACAACGACGTGGCACATGCGTCACACAGTTTGTACACGGTCAGAAGTACCATCATGCTTTTGCCCTTGGCTTGACGAGCTCACTCCGTTTTCGACGAATCTCCGTACTGCTCAGCTTGCTCTGAAACGTCTCATCAACGCTGTCTTCTTCGCTGGCATCGAGAACGACCACTTCATAGACCTCAAGTGGGTCCCAGCCCTGTTCTTTCCGCTTCTCGTTGACAGCAGCGCCGCCGCCTCTGGTCTCGAGAGACAGGGCCAGTGCGGTAATCTCCTTGTCGGTAATGGTAGGGCCAAAAGGATCCCAGATCTCAACATATCTAATAGTCAAACCGAATGGATAGCTAACGTGAACGGCGTGTCCATTGGGACCCGGTTCGTTGACTTCCTGTATCCCGATACGACTGTCGTCGGGCCGTCCAAAGTACACGATTGAATGTAGAAAGCTATGGGTTGCTTCCTGACGAGCTTTCCAGCTTTCAAGCTGGTCAGCGAACTTCTTGTTCACGAGAAGAGCATCACCTGTTATCCCCACCGTGAGAACGCTGGAATGGTCTGACTCCTGTCTGCGACCCAGCACGAAAGCAAACATGGTGAGCAGTAATTTGTGTCCAATGTGAAGATGATCGAACGTCCCACCCACAGCAACGGAAAGATGCTTCTGGGCAGAATAGTCGTCCTTTTTGAGAGCAGCAGCAGCCGCTGAGTCTGATGCGCTTGTGTTGACAACTATGCCACCTCGTACTCGAGACACCTTGGTGTCTTTGGAGATGGCGACAAAGCTCTTCGAGAGGCGCTCTCCTTCTTCACTCTCGACGGAGTACACAGCCCTCCACTTCCTGGAGCTCTGAGCAAGCGTGTGTAAGCTGATGGCAGGGCCTTGCAGCTCTTGCTCTGGTGTGGAGTCTTGAGAAGAGTGCTGAAGCTTCCCGTCTCTGGGATGGGCCACCAGTATAATACGGGCGTCGACGCCCTCTGCATCCTCCGTATCAATTGCATCCTTGGCCGCAATGATACATATCAACTTGTAGACGTCGGCGACCAGTTGTTGTGTGGCATCGTACAGCGATCCTCTCGGCTCGTTGAGATGCCCATACAAGTGTGGACATGGCAGGGCGATCTCTAGCAGAGCAGGTTCCTGGACGCGCCGCAGCTCCCTTAGCACAGTGGAGAGTGGAGCATGGTATGCGGCTTTCAGCGATGCATATGTCGAGGAAGCTGGCGCAGGTGGCAGCAACAGCAGGGCACGGTACGGGGCTGTGTGAAGTGGGGGCATGGTCGCCAGATGTCGCTGCAGTAGGTGGACACGAGACACGGCAGGCGAGGCGAAGGCAGAGGTGAGACGAAGTGCTGAGGTGAAGCGGCTCATATGACTGTCGCAATGGTTGCGAGGTTGTCTAGAGCTGTCGAGCGTGGAGCTACGATGTCATAGTCAGTAGAAGCAGCTTTGGTGGTGGGGGCCAAGACGTCGGCCGGCCATCCACGACCCTGAAGCGCTCAGTCCTCGAGCGACCTGCGACCGTTCACTTCTCTCACGGACAGCTCGAAGCTGTTCTCCTAGCGGCGCGATGCCGTTCCACCACAACAACAACCAGCACTTCAACCTGGCGGCTGGACTGGGGCAGGCCGCGCAGCTGTCCTCGATTGGGTCGCCGATGGGCAATCTCAAGGTCGCAACAGCAGGAACGACAGGCGCAGGCACCGATGCGTTTGCGCCTCCCAGTGCAGGCGGGCATCAAGACGATCTGCACGCGTCGACGCCGGCATCTTCCCAGCAGCCCCAACAGCCGCAGCAGCAGCAGATATACCACGCGGCCGACCATTACAGCGGCTCGGCGCCCAACATCAGCCTCCAGCAAGCCACGCCTCAGGGCTCTCACTACGGCGCCTCTGCCACATTGCCTGGCAGTCTCCAGCCTGCACAACGTCCAGGTCCTTCCTCCGCGAACACGGCGCCGACCGTGCCCACCCAGAGCATCGTCAGCAACGCCAACTCGTACACGCTTCCCACGCGCTCCAACACCATCAGCCAGTCGCAGAACCCACCCTCACACACCTACTCGCGCTCGAGTCCAGCTGGCATGGGCCCGGACCAGAAATACATTCCCTTCTCAAACACCCCTGAGCAGTCCAAGTACACAGCCACGACGCCCTCACAGAAGTACTACCCTTCGACTCCTACCGCCAATGCGTCGCATTCACCACTAGGTCTGGCTGACATCAGACCGCGCGCAAACTCGAGTATGGATCCAGAAGGGCTAGGTGCCGGCAACACGTTCGTCAGTGAGCAGAACAAGACGCCTTCGAACAGCAACTATCTTGCGCCATGGAGTATATATGCCTACGACTGGTGCAAGTGGAATGTCTCAGGCGGTAACAGCGCTGGCAAGATGGCTGTTGGCAGCTATATTGAAGACAACCATAATTTCATACGCATCCTCGACACCCAAATCACACCTCAGCACGACTCTGCTCCAGGCGCATCGCCATACGGTCTCGAGTACAACGCGATCGCGGAAGCCACATGCTCATTCCCTGTTACTCGTATACTTTGGGAGCCTCCTTCATCCCAGAAGCAGTCGACTGATCTTCTCGCGACTTCGGGCGACCATTTGCGACTATGGTCACTTCCTCAGGCGTCAGGCAATAATTTGAGCAACACGATCTCAAGAACGTCTTCGGTGAACACTAGAGAACCTCAACTGCCAAAGCTCACTCCGCTCGCTCTCTTGTCCAACTCCAAGACCCCCGAGCACACCGCACCACTGACGTCTCTTGACTGGAACACCATGTCGCCAAAGCTCATCATTACGTCCAGCATTGACACGACCTGCACCATCTGGGACATTCCCACGCTCACAGCGAAGACACAATTGATCGCACACGACAAAGAAGTGTTCGATGTCCGCTTCTGCGCAGGGAGTGTTGATGTCTTCGTAAGCTGCGGCGCTGACGGTAGTGTGCGCATGTTCGACCTTCGAAGTCTGGAGCACAGCACAATCATCTACGAGCCATCTGATAAGAACAATGACAAGGACAAAGGTTAGTGGATCTTTCACGCCTAGTGCGTGTGTGTGACTTACTGACTCCTTTGACAGGTTCGCCGACTGGACGCATGTCCCCTACAAAAGCTCAGCAAACCATGTCTTACGCGCCGCCTCTTCTCCGCCTCGCTGCTTCTCCACATGACTCGCACTTGCTTGCCACATTTGCCCAAGACTCAAACGTTATCCGTATTCTTGACGTGCGACAGCCAGGGCAAGCGCTCCTCGAGCTTCGTGGGCACTCCGCGGCGCTTAACAGTATTGAGTGGAATCCGTCTCGGAGAGGCATGCTTGCTTCTGGCGGGGATGACTCACTCGTCCTTGTCTGGGACTTGCTACATGCCAATCAGGGTGCTGCAATCAGTAGCGAGCACGCTGCTTCAGCACCTTCCACTCCAGCAGCTGCGCAACCAACCAACAACGGTACAGGTGCCCAGAATGTTCCAGTAGGACAGAAGGGCCCATACGCCAGTTGGCGATGCGACTATGAGGTTGGCAACATCAGCTGGGCACCTCAAAGTGCACTGACAGGACAAGGAGGTGATTGGCTTGGCGTCGCAGGCGGAAGAGGTGTTTGGGGTGTCAAGCTATGATGAAGTCACCAAGCGCAGAAGGTTCGAACAGGGCGAATCTTACAATGAGAGATGCAGTGCATGAATGACGAGAATGATCGGTGCTTTGCGCACAGTTTGAAGGGGCCGTGAGATTTCTATCTTCAGCGAGCAAAATGGGCGTTTTGGGACCACTTTGACCTATATATCAAGATACCTGTAGCTCGAAAGACACAACCGAAAGACAAATGGACACCGTAGCAGGCCATCAGCATTGCTTACTATTCGTTGCAACGAACGTCTCTACATGCCAACAGATGTCAAACCTCACTTCCAACCCTCTCAGCAGGAAATCATCACGCGAATCTTCCACACGATCTGCATCATTCCAGGCCCAATGTCTATCGTGCTAGTCGTGCTTGATACCCCAGTTTTACGATTCAAACCCCCACACTCGATCGAGCTCGTCGAATCTGGTGTGTGACGTCACCCTGTTTCCCGAAATGGTGGCCCAACAGGGTAGCGAATACACTTCTGTGTGTGTAACTAACTACCTTCGTAATGCTTCATCAGAGGATCCAGTCCTATTCAACTGCACATGGTTTGCACAGCCCATTCCGCCTTGTTTCGTGAATTTGCAAACAATGATTGGTGGCGCCAGACAGACCCTTTTTCGATAAGCTTTTCAGTCGATCCGGTCGATACCTATATTTGGCCGCCGTTAGCTGCGAACATTTGTTCCTAGACCTTGACAAGGACAAGCGCTGCCACACAAGCCCTGGGATTTGGCTTCTAGGTGGCCAGGGAGTGCTGGTGCTCGTACCAAATCCACCCGTGACGTAGCTAGCGGCGATCCACGGCTCGTGTTCGAGAACGAACTCAACAAAGCAACCGTCAGATGTCATTTCGGCGGCATTGCGCGTTGCTGGTGGGCTCGATACGTCGAGAATCTTCGGCTTCCCTGGCCTCTCATTCTTCTCCGTACTTCAACCTGTCGTTTGAGCGAGATTGCTTGTTGTAATAGAAGCATCTGCAATTTTCTTTTTTTTTCCTTGCCTGTTGTTTCATCTCGTAGCGGTTCCACCGCGCCCGCTCGCGGATATGGATCTCTCTGCACGTCAAAATTCGGAAAGCTCGACAGATCAGTTCCTGGATCTCATAGCTGATCCATTCCAAGCTACTGTATGTTGACCTGAGCTCCCATCATCCTCCCACATGAATACTTACATCATATCCACAGGTTCAACAGAATTCTATCTATGCCGCTATCGTATACTCCTTCGTCGTCGCCGGCCTCCTCTTCCTCGTTTTTTGTTTCCTCCGTCCACGAAACAATCGCGTCTACGCACCGCGAGCTAAACATGCCGACGAAAGGCACCGACCGCTACCGCTGGACAATGGTCCTTTTGGGTGGATCAGAGCTGTCAAGGACGTGAAGGAGCATGATCTTGTGGACAAGATTGGCTTGGATGCTGTCCTGTTCATGAGATTTCTCCGAATGGTCCGAAACATATTTGTTGTGCTTAGTGTCATCGGCTGCGGCATTTTGATTCCAGTCAATGTTGTTGGAGGGTCGCCATCTTACAAGCAGTGGAGCAACATCCCCACGCTTATGAAGATCACACCACAATACACCTACGGAACAAAGTTCTGGGCGTTTGTCCTCGTGGCTTACCTATTCCAAGGGACCATCTGTGGATTTATCTGGTGGAACTACAAGGCAGTGTTCCAGTTGAGGCGCGCGTACTTTGATAGTGCGGAGTACAAGGCTAGTCTGCACTCGAGGACTCTACTGGTATGTGTTCAGCGTGACAACCATGTCGAACGCGTCACTAATGGTATCGCAGCTTACTCATATTCCCAATTCTTCGCGGACTGATGCTGGAATTGCTGAGCTGATCGAGTCGGCAAAATCGACAGAGGATGTCCCTCGAACTGTCGTCGGCCGCAACGTCAAAGATCTGCCCGAACTGATTGAGCAACACGAAGAATCGGTACGCGAGCTTGAACAGCACCTCGCCAAATACCTCAAGAATCCGAATCAACTGCCAGCGAGGAGGCCGACGTGTAAACCCAAAAAGGACGATGTTACGGTTCACGGAAAAGGCAAGGTTGATGCGATCGACTACCTCACCGATCGCATCGCAAGGCTTGAGGTTTCGATCAAAGAGGTTCGAGAGGGCGTAGACATGAGAAACCCTATGTCCTATGGCTTCGCTTCTTACGCCCGCATCGAAGATGCGCATGCCGTTGCATACGCAACCAAGAACAAGGGCCCGAAAGGATGCGATGTGTACCTTGCGCCAAAGCCCCAGGATCTCCTCTGGCAGAATCTCTCGATGAGTCGTAAGACACGTCGCGCAAGAGCATTCTGGGACGGACTTTGGATGGTACTTTTCACCATCGCTTTCGTCGTACCTAACATCTTGACCTCGGTTTTCTTATCAGACTTTTCACATCTGGGTCTTGTCTGGAAGAGCTTTCAGACCAACCTTAATGCTCATCCCACTGGATGGGCTATCGCACAGGGTATTTTGGCTCCTCTGGTGCAAACACTGATGTACATGGGTGTCCCGATCGTTTTCCGTCGGTTGTTCACTCACTCGGGTGACGTCTCGAAAACCTCCCGCGAACGTCACGTTGCGTCTCGTCTTTACGCATTTTTTGTGTTCAACAATCTTCTAGTCTTCTCAGTATTCGGGTCCGCCTGGCGCTTTGTTGCAGCTGTCATCGCAGCACAAGATCAGGGTGTGTGGGAGGCCATCAAAAGCGGCCACCCCTTCACACAGCTGACGACTGGACTTTGCAGTGTTTCTACTTTCTGGCTCACGTGGCAGATGCAGAGAAATCTTGGTGCTGCGATCGATCTTTCCCAGGCCTGGATCTTTACATGGACCTGGATCCAGCGAACCTTCTTCTCTCCTACGCCGCGTGAGCTGATTGAACTCAGTGCTCCTCAGCCATTCCCGTACGCGGAGTACTATAACAACTACCTCTTCGTCTCTACCATCGGTCTTTGCATGGGTACACTGCAGCCTATAATTCTTCCCGTCACTGCCTTCTATCTTGGCATGGATGTCATCTTCAAGAAGTACCTTCTGCAATACGTCTTCATCACCAAGACCGAGTCTGGAGGCCGTTTCTGGCGCTTGCTTGTCAACCGTCTCCTCTTCGCTGTACTCCTTGGCAATGCTGTTATTGCTCTAGTGGTCGGTGCTCGAGGTATTGGCGAATCTAACGTTGTCCAAAACGGTACCATGCTGTACGCCATGGTACCCCTCCCCTTCCTCCTCTTCGGCTTTAAATGGTACTGTAAGAAGTCCTATGACGACAAATTGCTTTACTACTCCACCCTTCCCTTCTCAGACCTCGAAAACACAAACAACGCAAACCACCCCAAGACAAGGAAGGGTGACAAGGTCGGCGTCCGGTTCGGCAACCCAGCCATCTACAAGAAATTGATCACGCCCATGGTGCACGCCAAATCCCAGCACCTGCTGAAGGAAATCTACGGACACCGCTCCAACGCCGCCAATGAAATCTTCGCAGCGCCGCACCGTCGGTCCACCGACCGCGCTACTCCCGCCAATTTAGGATATGGCGACATGTATCTGACCGACATGGACCACGAACAGCCCGGGCGCCTATCATCGAACACCGGTGTAGAGATGCCCAACGTGGAAGTCGTCGAAGAAGAAGACCTAGACTTCGCAAACTTCAAACGCCGCGCCGAATTCAGAGAAGAATTCGGCGGCGACGGCGAACTCTACGGCCGACCCGACGACCTCATCTCGCGCCCAGGCACCCCCTCAACATTCACAACCTTCGTCGAGCACAGCCCCCACGGCAGCCCGTACGCAAAACACCGAGACTCAGGATCCCGCGCAAGCAGTAGGACGCGCCTAGGCGACCTAGAGCACGAGGGCACCAGCTACGCCCCGGGCTATCAGCACACGGCCACCAGCGATGCGCTGCACGAGCAGGACATGGTCGATGTCGATATCCCCGCTACCCCGTTGGATGCAAACGAAATGCTGCGGACGACGGGGAGTCGGCAGCCGCTTGTTGACCGCAGGAGCAGAGACTCGAGCGTGGATGGGACGTACTTTAATAGGAGTATGAGAGGGCAGGATACGAGTTATGAGCGGTATAGACATTTATGATTAATTAGCGCAAGCTTGGGAAAGAAAACCGAGTCGAACGGTACGGCATTTTCGCTGTAAATACTTGAATAGAAATTGTTCATACAAGTAAACACGTGTCATGTGCAAACGTTCTATGATGTAGTAATTTGGGTAAAGTTTATCCTAGCTACAATATCTACGACCTGAATAATTGACCATGCATCCACACCACTCTCATCCGCTAGCCAAGGGTATCTTCTCAACCATCCAAGCCACCTCGCCATGCACTCCCGAAACTTCAATCATTCCAGCCCTCCACTTAACCAAGCCCACAGCCTGCCCTCTGGCATCTCCACCCCACAGATTCTAACGACAGCAAACCCCACCGCCCCAAGCAGACTCATCCCGCCCAAGACCTGGACGAGGACCACTCCCCTTCTCCTTACCTCGTCACTAAAATCGCACAGCCCAAGCGGATCCTTCGAGTCCAACCCTGCGACTCCATATCTCTGTCCACCACCCTGTTTCTCATTACCATGTCGCACGACTGCCCACTCAGCCCTCGGAGCGCCATCACTTGTGATGATTGTGCCAGCGGCGACTTCTTCACCTACGCGTTCCAGCAGCCATTTAGCGCGCTCGTTACGCTGGAGGTCTTCGAATCTCTCTCTCTCATTCCTCAGACTCTTGTGCAAATCAGTGGCCCATCTCGCCACGCGAATGTCGCTCGCTTGCGTGTCTTTGTTGATGTAGTGTGTTAGGGAGAAGGCGGTAGGGTCGGTGGGTGAGCCAGCTACGGAGGAAAGAAGGGGGGAATGCAGATTGGAGTAAAAGGGCGAGGTGGAGCGTGGGACGAGGACGCCTGATAGTGAGGCAGCGGAGAAGACGGAGGGTGTAGGTGATGCTGAAAATATCATTAGTAGATGATATGGAACGGGACGGAAAAGCTCACGGTTCAGCATCGTGCCGGTTAATCCCACCGATGCTGTGGTAGGACTGTGCGGTTGCGGTAGACCATGAACTAAAAGCGAGTCACCTGGTAGTTTGATCTTACGCCGCCATGCAAGGAATTTCTTTGCAGCAGCATATCTCAGCCAGGCAATCGATTCAGGATTGAAGACCTGCTCAATCAGATTGGACAGCTCGGAAGGCATGAGAGGTTGCACATAGTCTGGAGACATGAGCAAGGAGGCGTCCATTATTTCGTTGTCCGACCCATGAGCCGACGATACAGCGTATGGGTGTGTCGGGGTAGGAAACGGGAATTGATCTGGCTCTTTGGGCTCGCCAGCATAGATAGCTGTTGTGGGAGTCTCTAAGGGGTGGACGATGTCCAGGCCCTGGACGGCCAGCAGTGCATCGTCCAAAGGCTTCCCGAATAGAAACGGCTTTACAGATGTTGCCTGAAGACGAGCAAGAACAGAAGCCTTGAGTGTTATCAATTCTTGAGCAGTCAACATTTCCGACTTTGCGATGACGGGCAAGACGTTGGTCAGAGCAGATAGACGCTGCATGAACTCAACATCTTTGGTGATGTCCTGATCTTCAACTTCTGTTAGCACCGAGGGACTGGTCATTGTAGGCACAAAACTCACCTGGTGGTAACAGGTAGATTACGGCGTCTACAAGGATACCTCCACTGCCGCTGACGACTTCAATCATCTTGCCATCTTCCAAGGTTGACATGGAAGCAGTCTGGTAGAGTAGTGATTCCATGTATTCGATGACAAGGTTCATATCGTCTTGCTCAGACCTGCCTTCGATGTAACCCGGCGTGTCTACAAAGCAGATGTTCCTCTCCAAGATAGTGTCGATACTGCTCTTTCTCCTTCGCAACACTCGTGTCTCCTCGACGTCTGTCCACCAAGGCGGATATGGTTTGGTACTAGCATGTATCTCTATCAAACTCATTGTTGTTCCTTGGTCTGGCTGTCTTCTGCGGGACTTGGGTCTTCGAGACGGCGGTTGTGAGAGCGACTGTGAGAGCGACAAAGGGTCTACGTGTACGATATCCTCGCAGCTTTGCACAATCGATCGAATAAGCGAGCTCTTGCCGATAGCTGTAGAGTTTTATGTCAGTGGTTGAAACCCACAGACAGTGACGATGTGAAAGTCAGAACCGGCTGCACTTACCAGCTCGTCCGGCAACCAGGATCTTCAATTTGCCCATATTCTTTCCCTTTACTGTGAATGGCCTTCTTGTTGGCATCTGTATGCTCGGCATCACGAGCTGCGGGAAGCTATTCGAGGCACCCTGCTGCGTTTCGACATCGTCTTCCTCCTCACCACTTGACGTGATGGCCTGACTGCCAGCCTCATCTATTACAGAGCCTTCATCGGATAGCTTCAGCGAATGCAACGATACTGATGTTGGTGTGCTAGGCGTAGCTGAGGTAGGTAGTGGAGACGGCGCATCTATGTTAAGGGGTGTAAGAGGCGTGGACGTCGTGCGACTGGACGGTTTTCTTTTCAACTTCTGCAGCGGTGATGACGAGGGACTCTCTGGGGACTTGGTTGAGTCTGTGGAGGAGCTATGCGACGCCGACCTTGCAGCGTGTTTGCTATGGCTGCCTGCATAGCTACGAGCATCCACCTTCTTCCTAGTAGTAGTGGTGCCTTCGTCACCGAACGCAGCCTCCAACGTATCAGCAAGACTCTGCACACCGTATGTGCTGTCTCGCTGCCTTGCCACAGAATGCGTGCTCTGACAAGCAGCCAGAGACTGTTCCATGTCTTGCTCGCTCCTCAAGAAGAACGTGGTGGGGCTATTGTTCGACGGCGCAGCGGCGCGATCCATGCTCGGCTTGCGGGACCGAGGCTTGACTGGCGGAGGCAGCACAGCATCGCTGCCCGGGAGCGGTCGCATGCTTCCAGACCTTGACGAGTCGGTGGGAGAAGCAGGTGAGAAGCCTCCTCGAGCCGAGAGCTGATTGAGAACAAGTTACGGAAGACTTGCAAGTACCGGAGGCAGGCAGATGATGTGATCAGCGTTGTTACACCCCACCTGATGACCCCGCTGGAGCTAGGATCGCCGTATGTTTCGCGATATCAGCCCCGGACTATAGGTTGGGCAAAGGAAGATGAGACGGAGCACACGAGTGCGATACGTGCCAGGCTATGTTCAAAGTCGCGTAAAAGCAGCGGAGGCTTGTCGCGACTTCCTAAAGTCACCTGTGACTTGCTTACTGTTGGCGGGCGCATGTGGTTAATCACACCTGACGAATCACGCGTCAGCTGCGATAGTGCGGCGTGACGTTATCAGTTACAAGTGCATCATATCACGACTCTGGAACCTGATGCCCAGCCTAGTTGAAGCGTGTACAATCTTTTCGTTGTTCATTCTCATGCTGACGTATTCTTCTTGCACCCATTGCGCTCTTCCACCTGTAATTTGCTTTCGATTAGTGCCGCGCAAGACCAAAGACAAAATGTACAGGCGAGCCCGATTTTGTATCCGTACCCATTACTCCAGATCCTTTTCTGCCCGCATAGCCCATATCCGCATACACTCAAATGCCCATTCCAGATACCTTGAGTAGTCGAAAACATGGGCAAAGAAAGATGTAAAGAAGTGGAAGAAACGAGTACATAGGGGTACAGAGAGGGAAATGCAAAGAAGAACCGACTCGCTATGCAAGGGCTCAAATATACCACGGAGACATGCGGACGCCCAGACTTTTCCGCAGGACATGGTAACTTTTATACAAGCGCTGAAAAGAGTCGAATACAGTACACATAACAGAAGCCGTGAATCGTTATGGAACGGTAAAAGTCGCTAAAGACTCGACAAATGGAAAGCGAGGCGAACTGGCGTGGAAGCAAAGTAGTGTGCATCAAACTACCATGTTCAAGACTCCTGAGGGGCTCCACGACCGCGAGGGGCACCGCCGCGAGCACGAGAAGCGAAGCCGCCACGAGGGCCACCAGGGCCTCCACGGCCACGCTGAGAACCACCACCACGGGGGAAGGCAGGGTACGTCTGAGGGCGTGTACGGCGCTCCTCGACCTTGAGCTCAACACCATCGACAGTGTGAGGGTTGGCGGCAACAGCAGCCTGGTAACCGGCGGGGGTCTTGAAGTCAACGAAAGCGCAGTTCTGTAGGTATAATTAGCACCAAATTCTTCATCGTATGAGCATCTTCACCGACCTTGCCACGGCTGAGGTCGAGATACTCGATCTCGCCGAACTTGGAGAGAGTGGCCCTCAAGGAGCCTTCCTGGACCTGGCTGTAGACATTCTTGATGTAGGCGCGCTTCTGATCGGCATCGGCAGCCGGCGCCTGGTTCTGGACGCGGGACTGCTCCTTCTTGTGTCCAGTGACCGACTGCCAGCCAGCGGTCTCACCCTGGCTTGTGGTGGGGGACTGCTCACGAGCGGGAGCGGATGTCTGAGCAGGAGCAGCAGTGGTGGGCTGAGCGGGGGCAGCGGCCTTGGCCTCCTTTGGGGCCTGCTGGGCAGCGGGCGCGGCAATTACAGGAGTGACAACTTTGTGGGCAGAGGCAGCGAGGCTGGCCCACGTGCGAGGTGCGGCGGGCTTAGAGGGGCCGGAGGGCATGGAAACGGGGGCAGCCCGCTTGGCGGCAGGGGCGGGAGTAGGGGAGGGGTCCTTGGGCTTCTCCTCCTCGACAATTTGCTCAGCGGGAGCTTCGGTCTCCTTAGGGGCCTCCTCGCTGACAGCAGCCGGAGCCTCCTCGGCCTCAGGAGCCTTCTCGGCCTCGGCGGCCTCCTCTGTAGGGCCAGTAGCAGTGATCTCCTCAGTGGAAGGCTCCTCCTGCGCGACTTCCTCGAGCTTCTGGTCGACCTTGGTCAGATCCTCTTCGCTGCGCGCAACCTGCTCGCTTTGGGCAGCAGACTCATCCTCGGGAACAACTGCGGTAGGAGCGGGCTCTTCGATACCATTCGCAGCGGGCTCCTGCTGAGCCTCCTCCTCCTCCTCGGGCTCCTCAGCGAGGTAGCGGAAGATGTCGTTCAAGACAAAGTAACCGTTGGTCTGCTCGGCGAGAACAAAAGTCTGAACGAATCGCTTGTGGGGCTGGCCTTGGTTGGAGATCTCTCCGATGACTTGGATGACGATGTTGGCGTCGGAGCCCTGGGAGTCGACGTTGGTGACGCGAACTTTGGTGTCCTTGAACTCAAGCTCCTTGATGCGCTCGTTGATGGGCTACCTTGCTGTTAGCGTCGCAACACGTGGGGAGATTTGGACAGGCTCGACTTGCCTTCTGGCCAACGCAAACATTGACCTTCTCCTCCTCGACACCGGAGACGTACTGCGAGCGCTTGTTGTAGAAAAGCTAGAGAAGTGTCAGCTGCCTGTTCCTCGGCGGTCATGATGCGATTATAGCAACGTACATAAAGACGGTCGGGGCTCTTGCTCAGAGTGGTGTAGTACTGCTCGACAAAGTACCAGCCAACCTCGTCCTTGGGGATCTCCGATGCAGGCGCTTGTTGTGCGGGCTGGCTGGCAGTCTGTTGCTGGGAAGAGGCGTAGGCATCGTAGCCCGGCGCATAGTTGCCATTGGTGGGCGCGGATGACTCGGTGGCTGCCATGTTGATAATGTGTGTCTAGAAGGTAAAACTATTATTGGCGAACAGTGGTCTCTGAGGCGCAAGGAAGGAGTAGATTTGTCCAAGCTTGGAGGTCAAGGTTAGGAGCTGATTGAGAGCCAATGCGCGTGTTTGCTTGCACCTACCTGGCCAGGTACGGATGACGGAAGGAAGTCGTAAGCGTTGGAGAGCGGATGCAAACTGAGACGAGGTATGGAGTCGGCGGGGGCGGGGGGTTGATGAGCGCGATGCGATAGCTCCTGAGAGAGAGAGACAGAGAGATGGAGAGTGGTGCGGAGCCGTTGTGCGCGTGTGGGAAAAAGGTCCAAGTAAAGCTCGGCCAAATGATTTCGCCCTCGTGCTTGCCAAGCCATGCCCGCCCGCTTCGCTCATGGCTCGTTTACCTTCCCCTCTCCATGTCGACCACCTAGTTCCAGACATGAGCTCCACGACAACTGCGCGAGCTGTTTAGCATCTTTCTTGCACAGCGCCAGTGCGAATCCAAGTTCGCTGACCTTACTTGCAGTTTACATGTCTAACGTAAACCACTGTGCTGCAAGTATACAGCTTGTCTTGCAGGAAGCTCCTTCCTGCACTCGACTCAATCGATGTCAAGACGAGGACGTTCTGAACCTGACCGAATCTGGAAATCTTACAGCAGTTCAACCCTCATAGCTTCAATCAATCATGAGAGCACATACCGGCCGGACGCGCAACGTTCAGATGCCATGACTAGTCTTGGCGGTTCTTACATGCAAAAGACCCTGGCAAGCAGATCCTAGCGGCACCAGAGACGACGGGCGCAAGGCAATCTTCATATTCAAGGCTTGTCTTCCTGATCGAGCTAACCTTCATAACCAAGATCCTCGCGACCAGTGCAGATAGTGCAAGCGCACTGCAACAACCTCTACAATGACATCGGACATCAACGGACATCTGGCTCAAGTCCGACTTCTCCAGCTCACTCGTTGCAGGGTCCAACAGCTTATTGCCGAAAAGCTTTCGAACTTAAAATTCTACAGCAGCTTACAACCAATCACAATTAAAAGCCTGAGGCAGAGTATGACATTGCAATCTTGTGCAGTGACGTTGTACGATCAGAGCTCTAGGGTGGCTCGGCTCCGGCCCTCTCGCGCGTGCGAAAGACCGAGTATCGAGTATCGTAGACGCTTGCCAAACACGGCCGCAAGATGCCACTCTTATAACAAGGCCCCCTTACCTTCCACCAACAGCTCACAGGGTGATAACTTCACGTCAAGCCCTCTACACCGGGAAACCATCCTATAACCGCCACGACTCGACTCTCTGGACTACGAAAGTTCTGCCAGGCAGTTGTATCTTCGAGAAGCGCCCCACCCCTTCTGCGTGCCGAACTCGGCAGTCCCATAAACACAAAGAACCACCATGTCGCAGGTCCCAAGTTCGGTCCCTTCCATAAGCGAACTCGAGAAGTCCCAAGCCCCCAGCACGGATGTCGAGCAACCACCACTTGAACTTGACAAGAATCCATCCCAAACAAAATCTCCCGTTCCTCCAGCCGAGCCAGTGAATCCATTCCACCCAAGTCAGTTTCCCGATGGCGGCAAGGATGCATGGCTTTGCCTACTTGGAGGTTTCTGCTGCTTATTCTGCTCGTTCGGCTGGATCAACTGCCTCGGTGTTTTCCAGAACTACTACCAAACCTACCAGCTCCCAAACTACTCGCCCTCGTCGATTGCCTGGATTGCGAGTATCGAGATCTTCATGATGTTCCTGCCCGGTCCTATCGTTGGCTGGGCGTTTGACAACTATGGTCCTAAATACCTTCTCATCTTTGGTACATTCTTCCACGTCTTCGGTCTCATGATGACGTCTCTTTGCACAGAGTATTATCAGTTCATCCTTGCCCAGGCCATTTGCAGTCCTCTGGGTCTCAACTGCATCTTCAACGCAGCAACAAGCACAATTCCAACCTGGTTCTTCAAGAAGCGTGGAGCAGCCTACGGCATCATGGCTGCTGGTAGCGGTCTTGGTGGTATTATCATACCCATCATGGCATCGCACCTTATCCCCCGGGTCGGCTTTGGCTGGGCTATGCGCGCGATCGCCTTCATGCTCCTTGGTCTGTTGTGTATCGCTGTTTTGACAGTCAAGTCAAGACTCCCACCCATGCCTCGTCCACTTCGCTTCAAGGTCTTCCTTGAGCCCTTCGCGGACATCCGCTTCGTCCTCCTCACTGCTTCGTCATTCCTGTTCTTCATGGGCATCTTCATCCCCATCAACTTTATCGAAGTTCAAGCCATTGCAGACGGCATGAGCGTCCGTCTAGCCGGCTACCTCCTCGCTGTTCTGAATGCCGCTAGGTTCGTCTACCTCAGTCCTCCTACGCATTATCTCATACTGACTTGATCCAGCATCTTCGGCCGCATCATTCCCGGTGCCCTCGCAGACAAAGTTGGAAAATTCAACATGCAGTCCCTCTGGTGCACCGTAGCCGGCATCGTCGTCCTCGCGCTGGGTCTCCCTGCCTCGGGCAACGCCGCCTACATTACCTTCGCCGCGCTCTACGGGTTCGCATCTGGCGCATTTGTGTCTCTGCTTCCCGCACAGTTGGCGTCTATCTCCGAAGTTCACCAGATTGGCGTGAGGGTCGGTGTCACATTTGCATGCCTGAGTTTTGCTGGTTTGATCGGAAATCCAATTGCAGGCGCAATCGTTACCAGCAATCACGGGAAATACTGGGGGCTGAACGTTTTTGCAGGTGTGCTGCTTCTAGCGGGAGCAAGTTTGTTCACACTTACGAGGATGTATGTCGCGGGATGGAAGGTCGCTGCGAGAGTCTAATAAGTAGCTCAAAAGCGAGGAGCGCGTACAAAGTGCTGGGATGTTATAGATGATAGAATACATATGTGTTTGCGATAGACACAACTCAAATTAATTACTGCACTCTGTAATGTTTGACCTCAATCATGCTTGTCATCAAGACACAACACCAATAACCATACCCTAGAGTAGGCCATACAAGTGTAAGACAAGGACATAGTGCGGATTAACACGACCTCACCGGTTCCAATCCAAGAGGAACGAAAATGAAGAGGGCGAAAACGTTTCTTGATCGAACAAATCCATTACTGTGTGCGCTGACT
Organism: Phoma sp. RAV-16-625; assembly: GCA_004335185.1. Taxonomy (NCBI): domain Eukaryota; kingdom Fungi; phylum Ascomycota; class Dothideomycetes; order Pleosporales; family Didymellaceae; genus Phoma; species Phoma sp. RAV-16-625. The sequence goes on from SAUA01000079.1 coordinate 89,252, forward strand.
CCCTACCCACTCCACGCTATGCATCACACAACAACACCACCAGATGCGCCAAAAACCACTATATTGCTTACCAACACCTTCAAAACTACGCCGTAGTGTTCGCAGCAACAGCACCACTGTTCGCACCAACCTCGAGCATATTCTCTCCACCAAGCGCATTCTGAATGAACCTCGAGTTAAACTTGACAATACTCTTGATAGCATTGTAGTCCGCAACGCCAACTTCCAGCGGGTCCTTGACAACCAAAAAGGTAACGCCCTCGGCGCAGGGAGGCGTGGTCAGCGACCCGCTGTACTGCAGGATATCTGAGGTCTCGATCTTGGAGAGCACGCTGCTGAAGTCTAGACCAGCCTCGATGGAGGTCTTGGTGCCTGGGGTTGCGATGGCGGGGAGGCTGGAGGAGAGGCCGGCGATGATGGGGTCGCTGTCTGAGGCCGAGACTTGGAACATCAGGGCAATGACGGCGAGTTGGGTGTTGTCCACTTTGGTGGGGGTTAGCTTTAGTGCGGATATGGTCTTGGGGTGAAGATACTTACGGACGCCTTGGTGTACCATGTGTACTTCGAGGGGGAAGTACTCGTCGTTGATGTGGTGCTCCGAGGGTGTGTGCATGTGGAACTGTACAAGGCGGAAATCTGTTCCGTTGAAGGATGTCGTGCCATTGACAACCACTTCGATGGTAGTCCCCAAGTTCTCAAATTCTACAGCCTGCTCCGGAATATCCACGACAGGACGGTCTGCAGCAGCTCCAATGGTGGCATCTGAGGTTGATTCGTTAACACAAGCCCGCTTGTGGATTATAACGTTCCGCCTGGTCAGGTTGGAGGCAAGATCTTCCGTACCAATGTTGATTGGAGACTGATTGGAGCCAGCTTTGCAGGCCTCATTCTCGGGGGCGAGGGATGCCCAGTTGAAGGGTCCGTCTTGAGGTCCATACCCGAAGGTGTTGACTTCGACGGTACCATTTTCACTGCCGGCGGCGCGCTTGAACATCGACAGTCCGTGAAGACATGTCGCGGAAGCCGTGGAGGCGAAGAGGAGAGACTTGAAAAGCATGTTGAAAGATTGTGTGCCGCGACGGTAGAAGCCCAGAGAGAGAGAACGTGCTGCAGAACGGAGATGCTGTTGACGAGGGTCCGGGAATCCAAGGAGGTCCAGGCACTTTATGTGTGTGGCAGGAAGACCCACAGGCAGAGGAGTAGTTGTGGGGAAGAGATACCGACGATCAACGTCCAAGAGTGGCTCAATAGGGGAGTGGAGTAGCCGCAGGATCTAGGTCCAGCAGAACGGCCGTGGAATTACACAAGAAGTGCTAAGAGAATGCTGCAAGTAAAGACCTAAGGAAGAATAAGGCCGTAGACAAACGCCTAACTTGGAATAGACAATGCTGAGAAGAGAAGGACCGCAAAGAAGAGATTGACTGAATCGAACTGAGATGCTCATCTCCAAGAAGAGACCAAGCCCTAAGATATACACAAGACAAAGCGTCAGCTTGGAGACCGAATACTCACCACCTCACCCATGCTGACCGGCCTCCAGTCCGCTGGCGCTGGCCAAGAGGAACTGGCGGAGCCAAGTCATACACGCAGAACCCCGGGCACGCCAGCAAGGACGCTTTTAGAAGGCGGTTTACGGGACTGGGCGAAGATCCTAAGGAAGTCGTACGATTCCCCAGAAAAAAGTCGTTGCCAAGAAACAACCGTGTGGAAGACCTGCCCAGAGTATGTCCCTCTCAAGCCGAGTAAAATCCACGTTAAGACTTCTGACAGTTGCTTGGGTACCCCTACGTCTCCACAGAGTCTCAAGTCTGCGTAAGCATGGGTGATAGACGCTGACAGGTGCGGCTCGCGTAAGCCGACTGCGAAGCGCAATGCCACATTTCGAGAATGTCTTTGAGCTCATCATCGGACTTTCTTACGTTCTCTGGGATCTGATTTTAGCTACCCTCGACGCATCGTGACTAATCCCTTGTAAGGGCCCCGCCAGCAAGCTGCATGCCGATGCAACTGTGTGGGCACAAACGGTGCAATATTAACGCCAATATGACCCATCAACATCAACCTCGGTCTCGTCGTTGCTGCTTGGCAAGGTCTCAGCACACGCCTGTCAATTTCGCTTCGAGTGGATAAATCGGGGCATTGCGACACTTGACAGGTATCCGCATCCTTGTATTGACAGCGGCAGGCCCACGCAGTTTCGTTTCTGCCAATACGAGCGCCTGTCATTCTTCCCCAGACGGAGTCTACCTGAGGCGTTCACCCATTCCAGCTCTTCGAACGTGGAGACTCCTGGATATCAGTCCACATGTGAAACACGACGGTTAAGAGGCAAACTCCAGGACATGCGCCCAAGCAAGTGTCCAAAGCCACGTTTTGACTGCGTTTCTCATAGCATTGGCACCTCCTACGGGATGCTGGTGATGAGGCATTGTGGCGCTGGCGACGGAGAAGCAGCGTGTAACCAGGCGGTGAAGATGGACCGGCCGGGAGGTGCCAAGTGCAAGGCGGGCGAGGCGTGCGGCTCGATGCCCGCTGCGCGTGCAGAAGCCCGACGTGCAAAACCCGTGCCGGTAAAAGACGCAACTCGACGATAATTCCCCGCTTGCGTATGCACCATCGCGGAAGACCGTTGTGATGGCGTTCCAGAGGAGAAATCGTTAGGGACGATCGCAGTTCACCGTGACGACATTTAAGAAGATTCGGGCCGTTCGATCTTGTGCTTCCAAGTTCACACACCGCTAGCCGCTTCCACTTTAGTTTCAACGGCGGAGCGAAGCTTGGAGTCAGTTCAACACCACGACTTCATCATGATTGACAGCTTGGCAGGACTGTGGCTGTCGACCTTGAGCATTCGCAATCGCACCCGATCTCTGGGGTCATCTTTGAGATCTCGGTGCTTCGCCGGCTCCCAAGATGTTGGCATTCAGTCTGTTCAACACCATGCCAAGCATATTCAAGACCTCTAATGATAGCACGTGGGCGTCCACAAGGCTGCACACTCGGCATTCGGTCTTATCCACGTAACAATCGTTCCTGCCATCTTACCTCTTCTTCGTCTGCCCCGTCTACCTGGGTTTCTGCGCATGTAAGTATAGTGCCCAGCAGGACGCCCAGCGCGACCCAAGTCCATGGTACGCGACGCGCCCAGAAGATGTCAAGCATGCAAAGAAAATGTGGCAAGGAAGGTGCTGTTCAGATTGGGAGATTAATTTCGTTAATGGTCTGGCCATCCTGCTTACACCCTTCCAACATCTTGTCGAAAACCCATGCTTCACTGCTTCACTCTCACAATAGAAGGCTATTGCTCATATGCCTTGCCACGGCTATTCTAGTAAATTGGACCCGAGACTGATGAATGCTTGGTAGCACCGAACAACAAGATGCTGCACGTGTGCGCGACATACCTTCCTCGATCTCAAACCTGCTTACATTCATTAGCCTCTTGATGGGCTTCGGGGCGTCCTCTCATTACAGATCCGTCCGAATCGGGTCGACTAAACCTCTCTTCAACGCCGCATGGCTTGAATTAGATACGAAGTCTGCAGTTCTGCGATGACTGCCTTTGTCTGTCGCCCCGGTCCACCTGACATTGCGCAGGACCGACCTCGGGCAGATCGTTGAGGACTTTTGTTCCGCACGCTCTTGTCTCTTTTGGCTACATACATGCAATACTGAGCCACTGTTAGTACGAGTCGCAGACTGGTGACACTGAGTTGCAGTAGCCGCACTTCCATGCCGCACCTGTATCAAGTCTTCGTTCGTTTTTCCTGTCATCCTGATCCTGCCGTGCTGTCACCAGACGGTCAGTCTTGTGTCTTGGAAATGGCTGGCTCAGACCAACGTAGGTAATGTTGTATGTCTCCTTTTAAGACTTGATCTCTCCTGAGTCTGAGGCGGGGGAGCATTGTCTTGCGACGTGGACATGGCCCTCTCCGCTCGAAAGATGTGACCGAGAGCTGTCTGCCAGCTGTTGTGTGCAATGCTGCGACTCTTTTGATCTGAGCCAACTAGACGAGATCTGCTCGAAGGCCTCTATCTCGTATCCTCGAACTTGCGCATCAATGTCGAAAGGCTGTGACTTACACTATAGCTGTATTCGCTACGGATCGTACGTTCTACTCTAACTCGTGTATCCAAGCATCGATGTACTCCTGATCCTCTTCGCCACACTCAGTCTGCAATTCCTGCACCCAAGCCTTCACCTTCCTCATTCTCAACTTGGTCCTCTCGTCCATGCCATCCCACTCTCCGTCTCCTAACCATCAGAAGAATAGCCCCTCTTTCTTCCCTTCAGGCGCATTGATCTTCTCACCATCATTCTGCCCGTAGCCAGTGACACCTGACAGTAGCCCGCCAACGCCCTTTCCTACACCACCAAGTGTTGAGCCAACACCACCGATAACATCGCCTTTGCCCAGCTTCCCCACACCGTCGCCCAGCCCGCCAGTAATGCCCGAGACGGCGTTAGAAGCGCCTTTCCCTACATTACCGACGACACCCCCAACGGGTCCGCCGACAGTCTTGCCTACCCCACCAAGCCCATCACCGACGGTAGTGCCCAGCCCCTTTCCAGCGCCTCTGACTGTGTTTCCAACTCCACTGGTAGCGCCAGCAACAGTACCTCGCACATCGCCTTTGCTCAGTGCACCGGTTGTCTTCGAGACAGTTCCTTGGACACCCTTCGTGGCTGCGCCGGCGGTGTAGTAGAGATTGTCTGCTGCGCCCGTCGCAGTCTTGCCAACATTGTCTGTCACATGCTTGACGGGCTTGCCGACGCCGCCAGGCAGTCTGTCAAGTCCGTTGCCTACAACACCGGTCGTAGCGTTGACGCCAGCATTGACGCCAGACGTCGCAGAATCGCCAAGTGTGTTGACAATACCCGTCGTAGCGCCGACGGTAGTATTGACGCCGCTCGATGCAGCGCCCGCACCACGGGACACAATGTTCTTCTTCGCAGGAGCGGGAGCTTGGCCTGGGGCCGGGTGAGCACGAATAACGGAGAGGGGAGTTGGCCACGTACCATCGATGTTCTTCTTCACGGGGGTGGCCTTTGCTGGCGTCGAAGCGGACTTGGTAGCTGGATTCGTTGTAGACTTGGGTGGGTTCGCTGTAGTCTTGACAGGCGTAGGACCTGTGCCAGTTTTTACTGCGCTGGCAGGCTTAGACGCTGCGGCCGTGGTCTTTTTGGTGGTTGCAGTCCCGGCCGTGGTTGTAGGCTTGGAGACGCTGCTAACTGGAGTCTTTCCTGTGGAAGTGGCTGGAGTTCTCTTGACGGGTGTGGCAGCGAGCTTCGATGGTGTTGCGGTCGTGACAGCAGGTTTTGTCTCTGTAGTTGCTGCAGGAGTCTTCCTAACGGGAAGCTTCTTCTGGGTGCCTAGTGGTGTTCTCGCCTTAGCAGCTGGCGCAGCTCCAGTCACAGCTCCAGTTGCAGCTGCTGGTGTCGTGCCAGCGGCATTGAGCTTCCTCGGGACTTTCTTGACTGGCGTAGTAACCGTATCCGCGGTGCCGGTTACAGAGCTTGTAGCTTTCTTCACAGGAGGGATGGGCGTCGTTTTCGATGCAGCAGATTGTGTAGCCTTGGCTGGAGTTGAAGTGGCTGTCTTCTTTGTTGCCGGCGTACTGCCTGCTGTTTTGGATACGCTGTTGACGCTTGCTAGACGAATTGGTTAGCTGTTGACTTTCTTCCACTATTCGGCTGCATACATTGCAGCGCAGCGCTCTGCTTCTTGAGATCGCTCACGACGTCAGTCATACTGGAAATTGACACGGTGCCAAAAGTCAAAGTGATTTGGAGATAGGTTTCGATGAGAATGGAGTGATCAGCGGTAATATGTAGCTTATATCGTAGAGCTACACAAGGTGGAGTTTAAAACATCATAACCTTATACGTCATCGTTCGCCCGGATCCCTGTCGTGCAACTGTCGGGGTGTGGGGAATCTTGTTTTTCTGTCGCGGCTGATCGCCGTTACAGGGGTCTCCAGCTCTTGGACCCTGGCAAACTTTCGTTGCTGGTTAATTCTAGATCGCGCAGAACGAAGACCAATGCGCATGTTCGTACCTTCTGCTAGCCGATGCAGGCTTTCGAGCCAGCCGAAGTGTTGGATCTTACTTGGGTCTTTCCGACTATAGTACAACGTTGTTGATGTGTGGCTCTATCCAGTTGACACCTTACTCGTACACTTGTATACAAAACGATCTAGCATTTCGGAATCTGTTGTTTAAACCTAAGTCAAAGGACTTAGGGTAGGGAAGTACCTCCATCGACAATGAACGCGCCGGAGGCAGAGTCGTACAGTCACATCTAATTCGAACTCGTATCCATGTTCTGAATCCAACCGTCTTGTTCATAGGAGCTCAGCTTGTCTTTTATCATTGTCAGGAAGGCCTAATTCCCTTTGTCTAGCTCCGCCTCCAGACTGCCTAGCAAATCTGGCTCACTTTCTGACGGTGGTACAGAAGGCTGTTCTTGAGGAGGCGCCTCTGTGGCCTCTGTGGCTTCTGTGGCCTCCGGTGTAGATACGGATACAGATGCATCTGTAGGCTCACCTGCAGGGATGTCTACACTCGCAGGTACAGATTCGGCTTCCGTTGATGGAACAGGAGCTGGAAGCGGATCAGCTGTTACCGCCTCAGAAACGATCGGCTCAACCGGCGTTGCTGAGGTGGGCAGCTGGCTCACAGAACTCTGTCTGCTGTGGTTGGCTATAGAGGGTGGTACGTCGACAGAAGTTGATCGGTCCCGCGTAACAGTCTGTTCTGTAGTCTCAGGTACAGGTATTGGTGCGGAGCGCTCGGCCTCCACTGGAGACTGTAAGGTCTCTAGGGGGATGGTTGTGGATTCCTCTGTAACGATTGCGGACCCTGTCGAGGCAATCACCTCAGGTGCATCTGTCATTTCTACCACTGGTGCGCTGGTGGGAGCAGCCGGTGCCTTTGAAGGTGTTACAGGAGTACCATCCTCCTGGTCCTGTTCTTCGTTGTCGGAGCCTTCCTCGCCAGATTCGTCATCGTCTCCAGCTTCGCCCATTGGTGTATCACGATCTGATGGCTCCACCGATCCACCTTCTCCCTGCTTAAGATCGTGGATTGCAGGTATGTCGCCGCCTGTGACTGATGCTGGAGCACTTTGCCCATCTGCACCTTCGACGAAGTTGACCCTTTTCCTGCCTCGACCAGGTCCTCCTTTCTTCTTCTTAGGTGGCGGTGCCCTTCTCCGCGGTGGCGTTTGCTGTAAGATGTCGTTGGCTACCACTATGCCCTCTGCGTTCACCACACCAACTCCCTCTACGACAGTACCTGGCGCTGCAATGACTGGTACAATCTCGATAGCATCATCTGTAGGCGCAACTTCGCCCTCGACAGCCTGCCCTTCTGGTGCCAGGACTTTGTAGACTGCAACATTGCCTTCCGCGTCCAATTTCTTGACTTTGGTTTCCCTCAGTGGAGCTTGCACCTGTCCATGAATGTACTGTGATGGAAGGCCCTTTCGTCTCTTTGCGAGATATTCGGGTTCTGGCGCTTCGTTATGCCGCGCAACCTTGACAAATTTCTTGATGGTGAACCCTATCGGCACTTCTTTGTGCTCTGTTTCTTCATCTTTCATTTCATTTTCGTCGTCCTCTGGTGGTACGGGCGGCTTGATAGTACGCCCAGAACGCGCAGCACGAAGTAGCTGTTGCGAATGCTCGGGCAACATGTGAGAATCTCGTGGCATAGGAAGTTCAGGCCATGCATTGATATCAACCGGCTTGTTGTCGGTAGAATTTGGTCCGATAGTAATCTCAATCTCTCTGTACTGATTGATAGGAAGCCCTTCTAGTACGTTGTGCTCAATCTGACCGCGACCAGACCTGTTTGATCTATCTCGGTTCCGGAACTAATCACACGGTGTCAGCCATCTGTCTTCAATTTTTGGGTAGAACCATTCTTTGGAGCCAGTCTGCACGATGAGTCTACGTAGTCAATTGGTAGGAGAGGGAGGCGCGCAAAAACTGTGATGGCCATCTAAGCCATGAAGCTCTCTGCAATCTGCGAATACTTGCAGTGCTCCCGTACCGCCCTGCATCAACATCTTTCCTGGGTCGCATGGTTTGTGACTAGTGATGAAGTGATGCAAATAAGGTGATAGAGATGATGGCTAATGTGAAAGCAATGATGATGTGACAATCGATGGGACGGAGAAGGGGAATGGAGGTCACGTACTCGAGCCATCTTAATATGCGGCTGCGACGATAAGCGGGGTCGCGTGAATCGTTCGTTGAATGCTGGCAAGAAGTTGCGATGCGGTGAACGATCGGGTAGGCGCGTTCGACGTGAAGTCGCGTTGCGTTGCGACTGCCTGCAACCGTGCGCGACTAGCGCCGAAACGAGCTCAGTCCCAACGTGTGCGCGTAGTGATCAGGCTCTATTTGAATTGCACACTTCGAAACATTGTCGATTGTATTTCTAGAAGTATAAAGAAGGCGATTTATTCAAAGTGGACATGCCTATGTGCATCTACTGAAAACGCCATGAAGCCAACAGCGGCCGCCCTACAATACATATCCTGACAACACAGATGCATACATCTGGAATTATAGAATCACTCACACGGGCTCATGATTCCACCAAATATGTGGCCTACATAGCTCATCCAGAGGGGAGTGTTTGGTCTTGTTACATGGTCGTATTAAACTCGCCTGGTATTACGACTGAAAGCTACATTCAGTCCCACCTGTGTTTCCATTAGCATCCGTCCGCACGTTGCAGCCGTTCGAACCTGCTTACCCTTGGTCCTTCTGTCTGACGATGTCGTTCCTGTTTCCTGTTTGCTTGCCCTCCTTGCCGCCTTCGACGACTAATCGGTCGATCTGGTAGAACTGGCTAATGACAGTTTGCCTCTGCGCCCACAAGTTAGCCCGGCCCTGAAATCCCGTTCCATCCAACGTGGCAGAGAGCCTCTTCACTGCTCCATCGCCTATACAGCTCCGATGTTGCCGAACTCCCGGTGTTCGTTCTGTTCTCGCCGCAATGCAGGCTCATCGTACCTTCAGCATCTGCAACTCCTTCAGTCCTTTCTGCATGAGTTCCTGTGCTCTCCTCTCGTCCCCCTCTTTCTGGTGTTCTCGAAAAGCATCGCGTGTTCTTCGCTTAGCGTACTCGCGGAAATTGTAGGCGGCGAACTGGCTGCTCTGACGCAGCAACGAGCGGTACTGTTTAGTTTATGTCAGTGCTTATTCTTTCAATTCGCACTATCGTAATTGCGCCTGCAGTAGGCGTGTGTGTATGTAAGGTTGATATGGGGGGGCGACTGCTGGGTGCGAGGCGCGTTGCAAGCAGCTCTGTGTCGGCGGCGAAGTAAGCTGAAATGGGATACGTACGAGCGAGCGCGCTTGGTAAGGTAAGTCACTCTTTGTTGCTTGTGCTAATGACATCTTGAGTAGGTATGGGTATTGGTGTTGAGGTTGGGCTACCGCAGCAGCTTGAGCATGGGAATAATGTTGCTAGCAGCTAGGTTAGATCATAGGGCGGCAGGTCGGCGAAAGCTGCAAAACTCCGATCGGCAAAGGCGGAGATGCTGCAGATGCATGACGTGTTTCTCAAGAAGCAGTCAGGTTCTTGAATGCATAGAATTGCTTAAGACTAGTTTGATGGGCAGACGAGTCGCCTGAAGATGGTACACACAATCTTCCTCTCTGTCCCCACCCATCCCGGGTATACTTCCTACATGCGTCGAAACGCCAAAACTCCACCCAATGCGATAAGTGCAAGGAAATACTCGCATATCAGTCACGGCTTGTTAGGCAGGGGCAACAAAGCGCTTTTTAGAAACGAGAACCTCTTACCGTGACCTCTAGTGACGGTGCTTCTCTTGAATCCTTCGCAGTTGTTCTTGTACGTTCATGGACTGCATTTGCTGGAGGCGAGCAGCGTCTTTGGCTGGGTCTGGCTGTCCATCATATGATACGGCCGCCCTCTTCCTGCGCGCCTCTTCCTCGGCTGATATAGGCAGACCAGTAGCACCATCGTAGATATCGTCGCGCTGACTGGCGAAGCGCTTGAGGTTATTGGCAACATCTGCCGTATTGATCGTGGTTGAGTAGCGTTGCTCAGCCTTGTCTCGTTGTTCTTTCCAGCGCGGATCAAGCAGTTCGACTGGTGGTGAGATTAGCTTCTGTCCGATAGTGCAATGAATATGGCGAGCTTACTTCGAATGTGTTCATCGATCTCGTTCGCAGGGATGTTCTGCTTGCAGTTAGGGCACACGACCGTCGCAACGTTGGCTTTCTTCGCCGCGCGGGGGACATAGTCTGTGACAATGCGACCAGGCGCTCCTCTTGTTGCAGCCTGCTGGCGAGCTCTTGCATCAACCTCTGCCTGAGCACGCGCCTGTTCTTCCTCCCGCTGCCTTTGGGCTGCCATGTACGAGTAATCTTGGGGAGGCGGCGCGTATTGTGGGTAGGAGTTGGGAGCCATGGGCATGGGAGGAGGCACTGGGTAGGCCTGCTGCGGGGCCATGTTTTGTTGGGTAGCGTTGTAGTATGTGGACTCGTCGGGCATGGCTTCCTCGAGACGTCTAGTCGATAGCGAAACAGCGGCTTTCTGTTCGAGCGACTGCGACTGCAGATCGTTGAGTAGTGCGGGCGGAGGGAGATCTGCAGCATCGTCGGCCTCATCGAAAAGCACAGTTGCAATAACGGTGAACTCGTGCCAGTCGATAGTGGCATACTCCCTCTTCTCATCCTCGGCCTTTTTCACTTCCTTCTCCTTCTGCGCCGATACGTACTTGACGTACTCAGAACGGCCCTTCGCCCGCTCGAGGACATGGAATCGGTTCTTGATATTCTCCTGTAGCTCCGCGATGCGCGCCTCGACCGTCTGCTCTTCCTCGAGCAGTATCTTGTATTGATCGACGAGCGATCTGAAAAACGGGAAGAAACTGTGGTTTGGTCGTAGAAAGTCGAACTGGAAGTTGCCAGATTCGCGGTTGCGCAGCTCCTTGAGCCAGTTCTCGCCGACACGCGCTGTGTACAGTGCTGTCAGCTTCAGCACTTCGAGGTCCTTGGCACTGATGTTTGGCATGCGCGCAGAGAAGCGAAATTTGGCAGGCTCTGGGGGCCCCTTTGGCTTCTCAGGTGCAGGTTGGGCAGCGCCCTTTGCAGCAGGACCATGGCCGGCTTTTAACTGCTCTAGATACCACAGGAAGTACGGATTATATGGGTCGTCGTCGGTTACAAAGGTGAGCTGGCTCTTCGAGTCGTTGGCAATTCGCGCCTTCAGGCCGGGTAGCTGCGACTCGCCTCTGCGGAAGACGAAATCTGCGGTTTTGGCGACATTCACACGAACGTTCGGTGGAGGGATGACAATGTTCTCCGGAGGCTTCACATCGAGGTCGGCTGAAGCAGCGCTGTCTCCGTTTGCGACCGCCATGGTGGAATGTGTTCTGCGACTGAGCGGCGGAGGTAGAGCTCCAGCGCCGAACAGTGCTGGAGATTCTGAACGGCAGGCGCGTCAGTCTTGGCGGATCAGCAGCCGCGCACAGGCCTCCGGTCTTCGTTTCGTGCTGCACATCTCGAAGCACCGGCGCAGCGTCAGAGATCAATGACAGCACTTAGCTGTTGTGTTTGAATGTCCTAATGCAGTGGGAATGCCCCCATGTAGACAGTTGCGCGACCTTGATTGATGTATCATAGAAGCGACTTTGACCTCCTGACGACAGACGCTGTGAATACGCGGCTGTACCTCGAAATAGTCCTCGTTTCCCGTTCGAGAGATAGCGCTGCGCGGGAGAGCCAGCTGTACTTTCTGCCCCGAACCCCCCAGTATTAAGTAAGGACAGGGTACTTGATCTTCTGTGGCCCCCCCTGGCGCTGCTCATAACCATTGCAACGCCCACCTTTCGGCATTGGCTTGCTCTCCCTTCGTACTCTCATTAAGACTTGTTGTACTTACGTGGGTGCTGCCAGCTGTTCTCTTACCACTTCTCTGGAGTCCCCCCCAGCTGCTTCAGTCCACCGCCTACTCGAAACGCAGTTCTTTGGGATAGTTCGCCGCCATGGCGAGCCGCACGGCACCGAACCAGCACCTGGGCGACAAACCGCAGTCACGCCGCTCAGGTAAATCGCCTTCGCGCTCTCCTGCACGAGCACCAGCACGATCGCCTGCACCAAATGCTCGGAAGCAGCAGCAGCAGTCACAGGCAGTCCTGGGCTACCAGTCCGAGGGCGTGCAAAACCATGACATCTTCAAGCTCCCGGGCTCTGACTGGCAGCTTCTGGCTCTTTTGACAGTTGTCGCATGTGTTGTGCGTCTGTTCAGGATAGCTCAGCCTAGCAGCGTCGTCTTCGATGAAGTCCAGTACGTTCCTCCAGATTTACATGTGAATGCGACCTAACCTTGAACCTCTAGCTTTGGCGGATTCGCAACCAAGTACATCAAGGGCAAATTCTTCATGGATGTTCACCCCCCTCTCGCAAAGATGCTCATCGCTTTGACGGGCTGGCTAGGTGGATTCGACGGCAACTTCGATTTCAAGGACATTGGCAAAGACTACCTTGAGCCAGGCGTACCATACGTTACAATGCGCCTGTTTCCCGCTATCTGCGGTATCCTGACAATCCCTACCATGTTCCTAACTCTCAAAGCTGCCGGCTGCCGTTCCACCACCGCAGCCCTGGGCGCAGGTCTCGTTATCTTCGGTAAGTTCTCGTCCCTTGTAGACACTTTGTGCGCACTAACACGAAACAGACAATGCTCTGGTTACCCAGTCCCGTCTCATCCTCCTTGACTCGCCCCTCATCATTTTCACCGCATTCACCGCGCTTGCGTGGACATGCTTCACAAACCAGCACGAACAAGGTCCAGCTAAGGCTTTCCAACCAACATGGTGGTTTTGGCTGGCAGCGACTGGCCTTGGTCTGGGAGCTACAGCTAGCGTGAAGTGGGTTGGACTGTTCACAATTGCATGGGTCGGCAGCTTGACGCTTCTCCAGCTTTGGGTTTTGCTCGGAGACACGAGGACCGTCACTCCTCGATTGTGGTTCAAACACTTCTTTGCTCGTCTGTTCTGTTTGGTGGTCATTCCCATCTCCTTCTACATGGCCATGTTCGGTATCCACTTCCTCTGCCTGGTCAACCCCGGTGACGGTGATGGCTTCATGTCTTCCGAGTTCCAGGCTACCTTGAATTCCAAGGGCATGCAAGACGTCCCAGCCGATGTTGCATATGGAAGTCGTGTCTCGCTTCGTCACTGGAATACACAGGGTGGCTACCTCCATTCCCATAGCCACATGTACCCAACTGGTAGCAAGCAGCAGCAGATTACCCTCTACCCCCACAAGGATGAGAACAACATCTGGATCATGGAGAACCAGACTCTGCCAATCATGCCTGAAGACTACACCGGCCCAAACCTTACAAGCCCGAAGGCATGGGACGATGTTGGCCCCTACAACATTGAGGATGGCGGTGTCATTAGGCTCTACCACATCACCACCGACCGTCGTTTACACTCTCACGATGTCCGCGCCCCTGTTACTGAGGCCGATTGGCAGAACGAAGTCTCTGCCTACGGCTACGAAGGATTTGAAGGCGATGCCAATGATTTGTTCCGAGTTGAAATCGTCAAGAAGCAGTCTGATGGAGCCGAGGCGAAGAAGCGTCTCCGAACTATTCAGACTAAGTTCAGGCTTGTGCACGTTATGACAGGCTGCGTTCTCTTCTCACACAAGACCAAGCTCCCTGAGTGGGGTTTCGAGCAGCAGGAGGTCACATGTGCGCGTGGAGGTACTCTACCCAACAGCATCTGGTACATTGAGGGCAACGTGCACCCCAAGATGAACGAAACAGCTGAGCGCGTCAACTACCGTAACCCTGGTTTCTTTGGCAAATTTTGGGAGCTCCAGAAGGTTATGTGGAGGACCAACGCCGGCCTTACTGAATCGCACGCGTGGGACTCCCGTCCCCCGTCGTGGCCTACTCTCCAGCGAGGCATAAATTTCTGGGGCAAGAACAACGTGAGTACCTCCAGGCTTCACTATAAAGGTTTTTTTGACTGACCGACAAACAGCGACAGATCTACCTGCTTGGCAATCCGTAGGCAATTCCCGTCCCATTACGTATTTAGGGCAGAGAACTAACATTCACAGCTTCATCTGGTGGGCTTCATCTATCGTCATCGGTCTTTACGCCGTCGTCAAGGGTCTCGCTGTTCTCCGATGGCAGCGTGGTTTCCGTGATTACAACAACGTCACCTTCAAACGCTTCGACTATGAAGTCGGTATGTCCATCCTTGGATGGGCTTTCCACTATTTTCCATTCTACCTTATGGCGCGTCAGCTGTTCTTGCACCACTACCTTCCGGCACTTTACTTCGCGATCATGGCCTTCTGTCAGATTTACGACTTTGTCAGCTATCGATTCGACATCTTCCGCCTTCGGAAAACTCCTGCCATTGGCCAGGCGGCGGCTGTTGGTATTCTTGCCATCGCCATTACCGTTTTCACCATCTATGCCCCTCTCGTCTATGGCAACGCTTGGACCAAGAGCCAGTGCAACAGCGCGAAGCTGTTTAACACCTGGGACTGGGATTGCAACAACTTTCTCGATTCGGTAAGATACAATGCCTTTTCTGGAGTTGTCCTGACTAACAAAATGCAGTATGATGCCTACAATAGTCAGTCGACCGTAGTTCCGTCAATTTCCGCAGTCCCTTCATCCGTAGCACCTCCGCCGCCGGCACCTCCTGTCGCCGTGCCGGACCAGCAGCAACCCGTCCAGCAGCAGAAGAAGGCTGAGGGAGAGGCAGTTGTTTCGCCACCACCTGCGGGTGCCCCAGCTGTGCCAGCGGACCTCCCCGTTGTTTCAAAGGAAGAACGCGTTGAGTATCGTGATGAAAACGGTCGTATCCTCAACGAGGACGAGGTTGAAGCTCTCGCTGGTAAGGTCAGCTTCAAGACCCGGTACGAGACACGGACTCGCATCGTGGACGCTCAGGGCAATGAGGTCTACGAAGGTCTCGTCGACGCTCACGAAGCCGCTGAGGAGCATGGTGTTGCACCTCCTCATCCTGATGTAGAGGGCCGCAACCCTGAGACGCAGGAGGCTGGCGAGGCTGCCCAAGCCAGCGATGTCCCTCCCACAGTCGAAGTTGTCGAAGACCAGGAGAAAGAGAAGAGCATTGAGCGTGAAGCCAATGAGGCTAAGCCTGCTAGTGAGCAGCAGGCTGCTACTCAGGAAACGGAGTAGGTTTCTTATGTTACATTTCTTTTTTCTAAGAAAAATGAAGTTAGAATTACGCCAGGCCGTGGTGTTGTCTCTCTTTTGTATGATATATTAGCGTTAGTATGGGCGCTGAGGATCGGTAAGGCTATCAAGGTACGGGAAGGATCAGTCAAATCCAATCTTGCAAATGTACACTCAAAACTCGAAGCCGTTCATGCTTGAAGCTCTCTCCGTGATGACCGGCGGTGTTTTTACAGCACACCATGAATTGGTACTGGAATACTCCAGATTATGATTTTCTATGTTCCTACGACAGTACGTACGCATTTGCACCGCTTGTGCTTCATCAAATGCCTATTCTTCGACGCTTGTGCTACGAAGGTTCATCATCGTGGTGATGACGTCAGGACTTGCTTCGTAGAGCTGAATTCTGTGTGCAGATAAATAACATCGACCGAAATACTCGAGTGTTTCTTGTAAAACTCCCTAAATTAAGTTCGAGGTTGTGGACCATGTCCCGACAAAGCTACACGGCGTTTCAGAGACATCTACTGTTCTTCTCAACACCCACAAACCCACCACGGCTCACCTTCGTCTCCGCTTTGAAGGGTGCATGCGCACTGGGCCTCGACTTTCCGGTGTCGGTGATGCTGAGTCTGGGATTAAAATTGATATACACGCCTTTCAACCTATCGGGTATCAACATAAACGAGATCCCACAATCGTCGCATCGGAGCCAACTGAGCAATGTCACGCTGCCAACAGCCAAGAAAGAGTTTACGTGCTCCGAGCTCCTAAGGCTACTTGATCAGGAACACAATCCAGGGTTTTTGAAGCACAAGATCGACCAGGGACATATTGTTGGCTTCTGGAGTATGGCCGCAAATACGCGTACACACACCGTCAGCAGAGACGATGTTGAGCGATTTCAGCAAGGGGAGTGGGAGAAGGACGTCACAGAACGGAGACGCAACTCAGAGGAGATCCTGCCGCTTTGGAGAGGAGGGCCGATTTGGGCAGGGGGTCATAGCTGGGCTGTTGATAAGCTGCTCGGTGTGAAAGTGTACAAGTCGAGGGATGAATGAGAGGCGGTGAGGATCTGACCCCATTGGAGAGAGCAGGAAGGATGCATGATCGCAGAGCAACTTCAAGCTATGCCACCGAGTCGCCAGAACCAACGATATGTACAATAGACACGAATATCATGATGAAATACGAGGCTCAGCTGTGGCTGATGTTAAAGTGGAAAGCCCCACATTGACGCGTTCGCGTCGCGCGTACCCCGGAAACTTTGGAAAGCGCGACTCGACGCACCCAGTTCCTCGACTGTTCGCTTCACCACTTTCTCACAATTGATTCCTTTGACCCTGCAAGCATGGTCCGTGGAGTAGAAGGAAACGAGATGTCCACACCTCGCCCTTCCCAGAAGAAGCAGCCGCCGTCGGGCTCTCAATCGGCGAAGAATCAAAAGTCTATCCTTGGCTTCTTCCAAAAGAAGTCGACCAACTCGCCCAGTCCCGCGCCGTCTCAACCCACGCCAGCGAAGCAGACACCCACACCCACATTATCGAAGAAGTCATTCACGCGACCACCTCCTTCGCTCACACCAGTCCCTAGCAGCGATGCACTTGAGCCGCCCTCAAGTCCGACGCGACAGGACGAGGAAGATACTCCAGTGGCAACGGGAAGGGACAAAGAAAACGGTCTGCTACCACGTATTTCAACAGAGGGATCAGAAGCTGACTGTATTACGTCAGAGGTTGCAGGTGTTGCCCTCAGTAGTCCTTCGCGCAAGGTACGCAATTAGCAGTTTGTACACCGATGTAACCATCAGCTAATCTATTGGACAGGGTAGAAGAGCTGTCAATTATGCAGAGTCTGATGAGGACGAGGACGACGTGCTTGGACCGATTGCGAACAACTCGAGAGCAAGGGCTACAAAGCGACAAAGAGTGAGCGTTGATGATGACTCGGACGATGAGTTTGGCCTGGACGCTGCAACACAGCAGGCCATGATCGAAGATGGTAGGAAGAACTGCAACAAATAGAAGAACACACTGCTGATCTGGGGATAGATGTCGACGACTTTATCGTACCGGACGACTCCGAGGAGGAGGTAGTCTCCAAGAAGCGCAAGCGGCCGACGTCCTCGAAGCCTAGCACCAAAGCCACACCTGCATCTTCTCCGCCACAAGTCAAAATTTATAAGGAAGAAGAGGGAGAGGACAAGGACGATATTGCCATGACTGGTACCTCGACAGCGCAGCAGTGGGTTTACGATCCCGACAACCCTATGCAACCAAAGCCTCGCACATCAACTCAAGACACGAAGAAGAAGCCTAAGCTGAAGGAGCGACCGTCTGCCTCCGAGCCAGAGAAGCGGTACCCGTGGTTAGCAAACATGCAGGACGCCGACCGAAACCCGTCGGACCATCCTGATTACGACCCGCGCACGTTGTACATCCCACCCAATGCTTGGAACCTATTCTCGCCATTTGAGAGGCAATACTGGGAGATCAAGTGCAAATTCTGGGACTCAATCGTGTTCTTCAAAAAGGGCAAGTTCTATGAACTTTACGAGAAAGACGCCTCTGTCGGCCATCAGCTTTTTGATCTTAAGCTAACCGACAGGGTCAACATGAGAATGGTTGGTGTGCCCGAAGCATCGCTTGACATGTGGGCCAGCCAGTTTGTGGCGAAAGGTTACAAAGTCGCTCGTGTAGACCAGATGGAGTCAGCTCTAGCCAAGGAGATGCGCGAGCGCGGTGGCGACAAGAAGAGTGCTCCTAAGAAAGCAGACAAAGTCATCCGCCGAGAACTGGCTTCCGTTCTGACATCTGGTACGCTCGTAGACACTGGCATGCTTCAAAACGAAATGTCGACGTATTGCATGGCCGTGAAGGAAATCGATCGCGATGGTCTTCCTGCGTTTGGAGTTGCTTTTGTCGATACCGCAACAGCTCAGTTCCAATTGTGCGAGTTCACTGACGACGTCGACATGACCAAGTTCGAGACGCTCATCGCTCAAATGCGCCCCGGTGAACTCCTCATCGAGAAGTCTTGCATTTCCGCGAAAGCCTTACGAATTCTCAAGAACAACACCCCGACAACGACTCTTTGGAATTCCTTGAAGCCTACGAAGGAGTTCTGGCCCGCCGACATCACGATCCGTGAAATCGAGGTCAATAAATACTTCGAATCACCCACAGAAGAAAACATTGAAGCCTGGCCGCCAGTGCTCCGCGAAGCACGAGAGCAAGATCTCGTGATGTCATCTTTCGGTGCCCTTCTACAGTATTTGCGTACTTTAAAGATCGAACGCGATCTTGTTACACTAGGCAACTTCCAATGGTATGATCCTATCCGAAAAGCCACAAGTTTAGTCCTCGACGGTCAGAGCTTAATCAATCTGGAGATATTTGCCAACAATTTCGACGGGTCAGCCGAGGGCACACTGTTCGCTATGCTGAACCGGTGTATCACACCTTTTGGCAAACGACTGCTGAGGCAATGGGTTTGCCATCCTCTCGCTGACGCAACGAAGATCAATGCTCGTCTCGATGCAGTCGATGCTCTCAATGCCGACTCGACCATTATGGACAATTTCAGTTCTTCGCTCAGCAAGCTGCCTGATCTGGAGCGCCTGATCTCGCGTGTCCATGCTGGTCGCTGCAAAGCTCAAGATTTCCTCAAAGTTCTGGAGGGCTTTGAGCAGATCGAATACACTATCAGCCTGCTCAAACAATTCGGTGATGAGGAAGGTGTTATTGGACAGCTGATCGCGTCGATGCCCAACCTCGCCGGCGCACTGGAACATTGGAAGACAGCGTTCGACCGTGGCGTTGCCAAGTCAGAGGGTACTCTTGTCCCAGCCCCTGGAGTGGAGGAAGACTACGATGAAAGCCAGAAGGTCATCGACGAATGCCTTGCTGACCTCGAAACGTTACTGAAGAAAGTTCGAAAAGATCTTGGCAACAGCTCCATTTGCTACCGCGACAATGGCAAGGAGATTTACCAGCTCGAAGTACCGAAGAAGACCAAGGTGCCCAACACCTGGGACCAAATGTCGGCAACTGCCAAGGTCACAAGATACTACTCGCCAGAGCTTCGCAAGCTTGTCCGGGCCCTTCAGGAGGCTACAGAAACGCACAGTCAGATCACCAAGGAGGTCGCTGGCCGCTTCTGTGCGAAGTTTGATGAAGACTATCCGATCTGGCTTGCAGCTGTCAAGATCATAGCGCAGCTCGACTGCCTGATCAGTCTAGCTAAAGCATCCGCCTCCCTCGGTGAACCCAGTTGTCGACCAGTCTTCACAGACGGCAAGCGCTCGGTCGTGGAATTTGAGGAGCTCCGTCACCCGTGCATGCTCAACACTGTTGAAGACTTCATCCCTAACAACATCAGACTGGGCGGAGACTCGCCGAACATCAGTCTACTGACTGGTGCAAACGCGGCAGGTAAATCGACCATCTTGAGAATGACATGCATTGCGGTTATTCTTGCTCAGGTCGGATGCTACTTGCCCTGCACTTTTGCAACCCTCACACCTGTGGACCGCATCATGTCGCGACTTGGAGCCAACGACAATATCTTTGCAGCTCAGTCCACATTCTTTGTCGAACTTTCCGAAACACAGAAGATTCTCTCCGAGGCAACGCCACGTTCTCTCGTTATTCTCGACGAGCTTGGTCGCGGTACATCTTCTTACGATGGTGTTGCAGTTGCGCAGGCTGTTCTTCATGACATTAGCACACGCGTTGGCTGTGTCGGCTTCTTCGCTACGCATTACCGCTCTCTCGCTAAGGAGTTTGAAACGCACCCGGAGGTCATCAACAAGCGTATGCGCATCCACGTGGACGGCGACTCGAAGTCAATCACTTTTATGTACAAGCTAGAGGAGGGTGTCGCTGAAGGCAGCTTCGGTATGCATTGCGCAGCCATGTGCGGCATTCCGAACAAGGTCATTGAGAACGCCGAGAAGGCTGCGCGTGAATGGGAGCACACATCCAGGCTCGGTGAGCGCATGGAAGTAAAGAAAGAGGAGGGCGGCGTGTACGTACCTTTGGGCGTGCAGAGTGATGTGGCATGGGCGCTGCGTGAGGGCCTCGAGGGCGTTGGTGACCGCACTCTCGACGTTCTTCTTGAGGCCATTGCTGCCTTGTAGCCACGTGCTACGATTGAATGTGGTGTGAGGTGTGAGGGAAGTTTCTTTCACGATTACTATTTTTAGACGCGGCGCGTTGGTGTCTATGCCTGGCATGTCTTACTGTAATGCGTTTCTACCTATAGCGTCGCATCGTTTGCTCGCATGAGCTGGGCTTCTTATTTGACTTACAATATGGCAATGAGCAGGTGTAATATATCAACTTTGTGCTACTTCATTACTCATCATGTGCTTCTTCATTTCTACAAAGTGAAGGTCCAGCTGTATCCAAAATACTGCGTTTCTGTCAAAGGAAGTCGAAATTTTACTCAAGCATCTATTGCATATTGGACCTGTGCTCAAGCTATCCCTGCCTACTCTGATGGCAGCATGCCTCGGTATTTCACATTCCCAACCCCTCGCTTGCAGACGCAAGTCAATCAATGACCATGGTCTTTAGTGGCTTGAGTCGGTCCTTGGAAATGGCTTGGACTGGGTACAGATGGCGAGGCGAAGCAGCAGAGACCACTATGTCTTGTGCGTTGATGAACTCGAGTATCGCATCCCAGTGGTCTGAGCGCACAGCGACGGCATGGTAGGTCGAGGCAGTAATCTGAGAGGCTATCTCAGCCGGCTTAGACATACCACGCGTGTTGGAAACCTCGGTCGGGGAGGTCCTGGCTCAGGGTGTCGATGTGTTGATGGAAACTTGTAACAATGTGAAAAGGGCAAGTATTCGAATGCTTGCGAATGCAGCTTGATGTCGAGATTACAATAAAGGAAAACTCTGCCATGGCCCCAGGGAAGGCAACAATGAATGCGGTATATACAGTTTATATCAGACCGGACAGCGCAGCGCAGCCGTACGTAAGCGCGAAGTCCCAGTGAAGTAAACAGACGGCAGGGCGAGCGCAGCGTGGACAAGAGGGAAAGGATGTTCGAGAGGTGAAGGGAAGGTACACAATGAGGACAGATTGGATCGCATAATGATCAATAGATCAGGGAGTGGAAGATTGTGTAGTGTATAAAAAGACGGTTCATTCGGTCAACACATTTATGTTAAATAGAACGCACCATGGAGAGGGTACTTTCTTACCGTGAGAACGTATGATCTTCAGGGTATCAATACTGCTGGCAAGCGAATGGTCAAGCCACTGCGATGTCACATGTCTCCATGAGCAACCGCACAATGGCCGCGAGGTTCACAAGCCGCAGACTTTTCCATGTACTGCTCTTTCGTTATGTAAGCCTTCACTCGTGGCGTCTTGTGGGGAGCTTCTTCATTTTCAGCACCTGTGGTCTCCAATTGGGTCGCAAGTTTACGCTTGAGTGGAGTTGCAGCTCACATCTTAGGCATCACAGTGTGGATATGCTCTCCCTCTACTGGTCGATCGCCTCTTCCAGAATGCCTCGAGGGGGCGCTCGCCCCATATCTACTCTGTACTTGCACGTCCTTCGTGTACTCTTTGAACTGAGCAGGAGTGTTGTTCACCAATTGCGGGTTGATCACTTCGTCTATGCTTGGGTCATAGTATTAGCCCAGTCTTCCTGGCCCAGTCTACGTGTGGTTGCTGCAACCCAATCTTGTGTTTTTCTGAAATGCTTTTGATATTTTCGAACTCAGCCTGCACACATACCTTTCTTCTTTTAGCATATTGGAGCCTTGTGGATGTTTGGTAAATCTTGGAACCGGTTCGCCTGCTTTGATTCCTTTCACGTGGTCCTTGATCATCCAAGTCACCGAGGTGTGTCAGGTCATAATTGGTTGGAGGATGCACTGTACTTATTCAGCAGTGTTATTTGGAGTCAAGAGCCGCTATGATGCTGCACACATCATCGTGTGTTTGTGAGTGAAAGCTAATATTCCATATTAACTCTCAGAGATGCGCACCGAAGCTGTTGGACGGACCATGGTCGAGGGCAAACTCTGATGTCTCTGCTCGTACCGGATGGCTCTCGCTTCTTATATACCAAAAGGACATAGAAGAGACAAGGCATACAGGATCTGGTCCACTGCAATATTAGTGACAGCGATGTTGATGGCGAGATAAAGCAATGACGTCGTGCGGACCCCTTCTTCGCATGCGGCCAGATCTCAGGGACGCGGCCTTGGCGCTACCCCACAGAGCACAGCTGCCCACCGCCTTCGTAGCGCTGTTTATGAGATATAGCTTCGCTGAACGATCCAACCTACGATTCTATACCCAAACACCTCAATCTTTCAATATGAAGCTCACAGCTATCCTCGCCTTGGCTACGGCTGCTTTCGCTGGAGAGACCATCAACAACGAGGTACCGATCCACCCAAGCTCCCCAAGCCCATCAAAGCTAACATGGCAACAGCACCTCAAGACCGAGGTCGTGACCGCGGTCGACTGTAAACGACCTACCGTTGCCGGCGACAAGATCCACGTCCATTGTACGACACGAACCACTCCGCATCCTCCTCCCTCTACCAAACCGACCTACACACTTCATCGAGAGTCCCACTAACAATTCCGCAGACCGTGGCACTCTTGCCTCTGACGGCTCCGAGTTCGACGCCTCGTACAACCGCGGGCAGCCGCTCAGCTTCAAGGTCGGCAGCGGTCAGGTGATCAAGGGCTGGGATCAGGGTCTGCTCGACATGTGCCCCGGCGAGAAGAGGAAATTGACGATTCAGCCGGAGTGGGCATACGGAAGCAGGGGCGCCGGACCAATCCCTGCTAACAGCGTACTCATCTTTGAGACAGAGCTGGTCAGCATCGATGGCGTGAGCAAGGATGAGTTGTAGATGCTCGCTTGACACGACGCATACCTTACGGATGAGGACAGGGAGCACAAAACGAACCAACGATGTATATGACCTGCTTAAAAAGAAGAATATACCAATTGCGATTTTCGGACTGTACACTGCGTATTCAACACTGTAGCTGCTTCACCCTCTTGCCATGCTGACAGTCATGCTGCAATATTCGAAGTCGACGTGAAAGGTAATAATGAATTCGCTATGGGTATACATTAACTAAAAACACAACGACCCCTGACTATGCAGGCTCCTAGTAATACACATCCTTCTTCAACCCTATCAAACCTTCACTGAACCCGTCCTTCTCCATAGCCTGAATCTCCTTCAAATGAGCCTTCCTCTCCAGACTTCCCACTCCCCCAGCTAGTCTGTTCGCAGGCAGAGTCTTGAAGATTTGATCTGTGTTTGTGTTCGCCATAGGTGCTACAGTTCCTGAAACGCCAACGCCTACGCCGCACTTGAAGGACATGTATTCCGGGAGCCCAGTCCCAGCGCCAGGAAATCGTAATGTGCGGACGGACTCAGTGCAGTCGAACTTCTTGTACAAGGTGCAATAGCCACCAGGATCAGGGCCGATAGATTTGGCGCTGGCGATGCGGCAGTTTGTCGTGGGGAGGGACCATCCGCAATCTTTTGAGAACTGTTCGCCAGTGCAGGTGTAGACAGCTCCGGGAAGGCCGCGGCGCTGAAGGTTGGGAAGCGCATGGCTCGTTTCGAATATGTTGTGGAGAAAGATGAAGACGAAGAGTATTGTTGCGTCACTGATACCGAACATGATGCGTTCGATTCGGGATTAAGTATTAGGGTAGTATGTGTATTATCGTGGAGTTGCGTTTCTGAAAATGTTTCGAGTGGATTTGAAGATGTTATATGTTCGACACCCAGCCAGAGCTGTGGTTGTGAATCCCTAAATGATTCCTTTGAACACAATAAGCGCTATTTCGGGAGTAGCAAAGGGAGCCCCCAGCAGCCGCCATATAGCTAGGAGCTCATGATCCTGGCACATACCTCTAGTTTGGCTGTGTTCTCTGAGAACAAAGATCGTTGTTGCTATCTTTATCTCGTCCTGATGGCATCTGCGGTAGATGTGTATTGCCGGCGACCAGCTCCATTGTGAGGGCGGCGGCGCAGACGCTCAGTGGCAACGCGGCATCTGAATTCGGAAAATGGTGAAATTGGGGCCAGGAAAAAGACGCGGAAATGGCAGAAGGGTGAGATGCGAGGAGCATCATATGGGTGATGTTGGTGCGGGCCGATGCGGATGTTGCAAGGGTGTGGTCATTGGGTGAAACATGGATCATGAATGATGCGACCGAAAGAGTCGCAGTCACCAATCCAAATCTGCGACACCCCACAACTTTGATTGCTGAACTGGTGTAGAACTACGGTTGCCTTGCAGTTACAATATATGTGTCGCCGCCAAGCTGTCGCTGGGGTGAAAGTTGCTCGCTCATGCCTGACAGATATGACAGGGCAACATTGATTATGATCGCCAGGTACACGCGGGATAGATTCGAACGTCAATGCTGCACATGCATATTCCCGGGTCCTGACACTTTGCCATCAGTAGTCACTCCAACTCCGTAGGGTAAGGTAGGTGTGCGCGCGGAACATAAGTCTAGACAATGCTCCCGTATGGTGTGTTTCCTCAAGTGCACGTCATACGTGTGTGACTTGAGCAGGTGGGACCTCTTGTGCTCGAAAACTCGATGTATTGTGGGGAGACATCGACTACGTTATCGCAGCGGATGACTGACATTTACAAAGTGATCCAGGGCGGAGAGGGTGGTTCTCGACTCCGTTGACTACGGTCATCAAGTCTGCGAGATCTATCACTTTGTTTTAGGTCGCGTACTTTTTGTGTTGAGCTTCTGTCCAGGTGGTAAGTTGGTAAGTGCGGACGTTAGCATAGTCAGCCGTTCGTCTGGAACGGTTTGGGGATCCGTTGGTTCATTCTGAGGCTCCCTTTGGATGTTCCAAGTCGTGTTGTTGCAGGTCGCGGAAGGTGAAACCCTCAAGGCGTTTGCGCTGGCTAACGCAAGACGACAGGGACAGTAATGATCCATGGCAGTCAATCAACCATGTTCATCGTTGTGTGATTGGTACTCTGAGCGTTGGTCTTCGTAAGCGACGATGCATGAGCCTCGTACATAGTACAACGGTTCAAGAACAAAGAGCATGATGAAATTCGTACGCGTGACCAGTCTCAGTGCGAATCGTAAAGGAGGTGCTGTAAGCCGCTGGGTGAGTTCTGGTAGCTACTGTAGCTGGTCATGATTACGCTCCAGCTTGGAGACGCGCTCACAGCTTGTGGAGTCGTAAGCTTCGGGCACGAAGAGCCTGACAAAAAGACGGCTTGTAGAGGCAAATGCGATGGTCGATGTACATAATGCTTAGCAAGAGGTTTAAAGCGCTGTCGAAGCCAATTACAAAGTTCGAGTCTGGTGCGAAATTGTTCGTCGCTGCTCGATTTTAAGAGGAGTGGATGGATGTGAGGAATGCGGGAACGGCCCTGGTCAAAGCGCGGATGCGTCACCGGCGGTGCGAGATAAGTAACCGGCGGTTCCTTTAGCATCAACGAGATGCCCTCATGCTCATAACACGGGGTCGCTTCGCTTGTTGGCATACTGCCTCAGCCTCTCGAAGACATTATAGCTTGTCCGGTATGGTTAAACGCGACTATGCAGTGAGTATACTCGTCAATAATGCAAGAAGGACGCTGACTGGCTACAGGCTGCGATTGCAGCTTTGAATACGCTGCAGTCCAATTTCGCAATTGTCGATGCGATTCGCAAGTCTGGACTCGGTATGAATAAAGCGTCCATACCGGAGATGGTCGAGTGGTGTAGCAAGATTGGGTACAAGGTGTGCGGCTCCCAGGATATTTCCACTGGAACGTCGACTGATATCGTGTAGCCCTCGGATTTCGACAAGCTGAAGCTTGTACACGTTGCTGGTACTAAAGGCAAAGGCTCTACAAGTGCATTCGTCTCCTCCATTCTATCGCAGTACACCTCCACCGGTGACGTACAGTCGCAACCCTCGAAAATCGGCCTCTACACCTCCCCGCACCTGCGGTTCGTTCGCGAGCGCATACAGATCGACAATGAACCGATATCCGAGGAGAAGTTTGCGAAGTACTTTTTCGACGTTTGGGACAGACTGGAAGCTGCGGCAAAAGCAGAGAACACTCCCACAGATGTACCAACGAAGCCCGTCTACTTCAGGTACCTGACGCTCATGGCACTGCATGCGTATCTTCTCGAAGGTGTTGACTCCGCGATCATAGAGTGCGGTATCGGCGGCGAGTACGACAGCACCAACATCTTGACGAACCCAACAGTCACAGTGGTGACGAGCTTGGGCATTGATCACACCGCTATGCTCGGATCTACACTTCCTGAAATAGCGTGGCATAAGGCAGGAATATTCAAACAAGGAAGCATTGCGTTTACAGCGCCTCAGAAACAGGAGGCGATCGCTGTCCTGCAGGAACGAGCTGCAGAGAGGGGCACCGACCTTCACGTCGTCACCCTTCATCCATCGTTGGCCAACGGCGGTATCAAGCTCGGACTATCAGCAGAATTCCAGAAGGTCAACGCATCTGTAGCTATCGCAGTAGCTGCAGCACATTTACGTGCTTTAGGCCACACGTCAGTCCCGGATCCTACTAAATCAGCGCACATCGATCTCCCCCCACAATTCATCAAAGGGCTTGAACAGGTTCGCTGCTCTGGGCGTTGTGAGATAAGACGGGAAAAGAGCATAGCTTGGCATATTGATGGCGCTCACACACTGGAGAGCATCGAAGTTACAGGGAGCTGGTTTGCAGGTCAGATTGCCTCTGCAAGTGCATCTGTCGCATCACAAACAAAGGTCCCTAGAGTCTTGATCTTCAACCAGCAAACCCGAGATGCGAGTGCTCTTGCTAAAGCACTCTACGCAGCCTTGCAGAGTGGCATAACGTCTGGCTCGACATCGCCTTTCACACATGTCTTCTTTACAACAAACCAGACGTTTGATGAGGGCTACAGGCCTGACCTCGTGTCTATCAACACAGATAAGCACGAAGTAGACGCTTTGGCCGTGCAGAAAGCCTTGGCAAGTACTTGGTCAGAGATTGACAACACCGCAGAAGTGCGTGTACTGAAGACGATCGAAGAAGCTGTCAGCGCCGCGAGAACGGTAGCACACGATTGGGCCAAAGACACAGATGCAGAGGTGATGGTTCTGGTGACGGGCAGTCTTCACCTCGTTGGTGGTGCCCTTGAGGTCCTGGAATCTGGGAAGACGAGTTGATAGTGATACCCACAGATACAATTTCATATGCGCTTCAACACGCATCAAATTTTCACTTGAACAACCAACAATTCACCTTCAAGTTGTGAGGTTTGCCTGCAACACGGTCGTCAGCGCGAAGTCGTGACGTTCGTCAATGCGACTTCTGCTCACGAACTTTGAACCTTGCACCACGCCAGACATCATGCAGGCATTTCTATAAAGCGTTGCCGGCTTCCATACCGATCCCTGTGGCTCTGCAATATTATGTGCTTGATACGAAGGCCACATACCTAGCCCGGGATTTCCCGACCCTGTGCCAAGACAGGAGAGTGCTCACGAGCGCAAACCACACACAGAGCTGCATGACAACGCGGGCTTGCACCATCGCACTATCCCCGCGGACGGAAGAGGTGCTATGGGGTAAGAGCCACCATGCATAGATTCTCCCAGGTGCCCAGGGGTCCTCGCGTGGCCCTGAGAAGTCGGGTTCGTCTTGGCAACTCGGCACAGCATTTTCTTTGGCTAATCGTCACGGATGAGCCATAGCCGACTTCACTCCTAGACCGCTCACATGCTCACATATAGCTCCGAGCATTCCCTCTAGATTCCACGTCACTGCTCCTTTGTCGTACGGCCTGTACACGATCTCAAAACCTCGCCGCGCGCTACCAAAAATGAACTGTCCCTCTCGAACCGATGATGACGTGCTCCTTAACCCAACCTGGAATCAAAGTCCACCACGGTTCGCTGCCGACCTTACGACATGCCAGGATCTAAATGGAATTGCAAACGCCAGGGAGCTCGGTGACGCCGATCGATTGCGCAGCGGCGCGCAGAGCCTCAGACATTTCGCTTTGGACAATAACCAATTCCAAGAGAAGGAAAAGCAACGAATTGCGCTTGGGAAGGGTGTCGAAGGTCCCAAGAAAGGTGCCGTTGTGCCGTCGATGACGAGATGAAAACAGACCTTGCTGACGACTCTCTAGGACCTTGCACCCAAACAACCGTAATCGTGAGTGATGAGCACCAAGCTGGCGCCAGCATAGCTGGTCGAAGGCTGTCAAAAACCACATGCAAAAGCTGGAGCCAGTGGGTTCTTTCCGTGCTGTCCACATCCATCTTCATGTCCTACATCAACAACAGCAGAGCATCGAATGTTGCAGTTGCTAAGCCTGCGTTTCATTCCACTAGCAGTAAGACTGCACCAACTTCTATTCTGATCGAAGTATTTCGACTTACACTTACAGGTCTTCCTGTAACCCACCGCTACTCAAAAAGAGACGAATGTGCAGTTGGAGGGGCACAGCCTGACTACAATCTCCCCTTCCATATTGGAGGCCTTTTCATCATCTTGTTCGTCTCTTCAACCGCCTGCGCTTTTCCAATCTTGGTGATCAAGTTCCCTCGTTTGCGTATACCTGCCTCTTTCCTCTTCAGTGCCAAGCATTTTGGAACCGGCGTTTTGATCGCGACAGCTTTTGTTCACCTGTTGCCTACAGCATTCTTGTCACTTAGCGATCCCTGTTTATCATCCTTCTGGACAGAAGATTATCAAGCAGCGCCCGGTGCAATCATGTTGGCTAGCATCTTCTTTGTGACAATCATCGAGATGGTCTTCTCTCCAGGCCGGCATTGTTGTGGCGGCAACGAGGGGGTAAAAGGCGTCGCTCGTGATGCTGCAAAAGAGAACGAGAGCGAGGTGCGCACAGCCCCAGAGCTTCAAGCCCAGATGAGAAGAACCTACTCCGATGGCAGTATGCAAGTTCGCTCGATGGGCAGCCTGAGAGGTAGGGTGACCAGCATCAGTCGGACCCTGTCTCAGTACCGCACGGAAAACCAGAGGCTCGACGTGGATGACTCTGCTGAGGTTGGAACTTCGGCTGAAAATGGTGGGAAGGGCAGCGATGAAAACGCGATTCAGGACCCTGAAAGGAGTCAACAGAACTTTGACATTTCACCCGAGCAAGCCCATAAGAAAGCCGTATTACAGTGCTTCCTTCTCGAGATGGGCATACTGTTTCACAGCATTTTCATTGGCATGTCTCTTGCTGTGGCAATTGGCAATGACTTTGTCGTCTTGCTCATAGCCATCATCTTCCACCGTATGTACATACCGCTATTGCTCCAGCCCTGCACTGCTAAGTCGTTCAGAAACGTTCGAGGGTCTCGCCCTCGGCGTTCGTATCGCCGCTATATCATGGCCTGCACGATCTCCCCAACCTTGGCTTATGGCTGTAGCATACGGCTGCACAACGCCTCTGGGACAGGCTATCGGCATCGCAACACATACGCTCTACAGTCCGGACTCGGAGATCGGCCTCCTTGTTGTTGGCATCATGAACGCTATATCCGCTGGTTTCCTTGTGTTTGCTTCACTCGTAGAACTAATGTCCGAGGATTTTCTGAGCGACGAGAGTTGGCAGGTGCTGAGGGGGAAGAAAAGAGTTGCGGCTTGTCTACTCGTATTCTTTGGCGCGTTTCTCATGAGCCTCGTGGGGGCCTGGGCGTAGATAGGTGATACCTAGAAGGGAAATATGCAACGGAAAGACGGCGAAAGTTACGAGATCCTAGCTGAAGAAGCAGGAATGACACAAGGTCGACCTTACGGAAGAAATGGGTCAGAGTTAGTGAGTGGAGCAAGCAAAAACCGTAGGCAATGACATTGCGTGAACTTTTAGATACACTGAAACGGCATAGTGTGCGATTTCACACCATGGATGATCATTAGTACGGCGCATTCCTATGGTCGTAATCCCACTGGCTCAATGCAATCCTTCGGCCGGCGGCACAGTCCGAATCCGAACACGAGATCAGTGATCTAGATGCTGCCTTCATCCTTCGATCTGTCTTTGGAGCTCCTAGTCGAGATATGGAGTGCAAAAGCATAAACAGGCTTTTCAGTCAGGCCGATCTACTTTGGATGCACAATGCAGTATGGCGGGAAACCTGCTGATTGGCGCCTTCGAAAGCGACCTACACCGTCGACCCGAATGCGATGGTGAAAGTAAAAGCAAGCATTCGACGAGTTGGGCAGCAATCTATTTCCCATTGCCTATCTTGACGTTGAAGAGGTACTACAGGTCTCCTGATGCACGCATAGCATGAGATCCCAACGTACGGACCTAGTAGACGAGGATCCCTTACACAACATGCGCTTCCTCCGCGGACGCACCCTCTCAGCCACCGACCAAAAAATGTTTCTTGTAAGCGCCGTCAGAACGGTAGTCCCGCAAATTAATGGACTGCGCCGGGCACGTCCGTCATTTTCCTTGTCATTGTGTCACCGCGTTATCTGTGGCCATAGGACACGCGAGGACATGAGAAGTTTACGTTTCTGACAGACGTGGGCTGAAGGTTGGAAATTGCGTCACAGATATTACTGGATGACTATTTCTTCCGGGCATACATGGTCTGTCTTGAGGATTTGGGATTTGCGGGACTGTTGCGAAATGTGAGGCTGCTCGGGTACGAGCGTATTCAACATGCTTTGAGAATAAGCCTGACTTCATTATATGTTCGATGAAACCTACGGGTTTTACGACCGGCGCTTTGTTTACACATGAGCACGCAAAAAAGCTCTACAGCTGTACGTTCCATTATCGGCGACCGATATGAAGTGTGATATGTTGTCATTCGTTCGTTCAGAAAACACAGAGCCAATTGAAACGCCATGGCATTGTCAAGCCAGATCGCGCTTGTCAAGGAATAGGGTCTACCCAGTTGAGTGACTCCTCACCTTTGGTGCCCACATAATGTCCAAGACCTTACTGTCGCTATGCTTATCGTGCGAGAGGCTTTCGCAGACGAAATTTGTGGGGTATCTGCATGGTTACCAATGAACTATTGAGCGCCATGTCTGTTGTCCTTCACAACGCGCGTGGGCCGCTACACTACCTACTTCACGGCCGCCACAGGATGAGCTCAGACCCTGTGTCCCTCTACAACATTTTCGTGTCAGCACTTACATGAGATAACAGATTGAAGCAGAGGCTAAGTCCCCAGACGTGGCGCAGCTGTATTTATTGACGCTCAAGGTCACTGTAATCTTTGGTGCCTTCGCGGAGCAAAGTGTACGTTTAGGTTGTGAGCCTTTTGTCCTGGATCGGTAGTATCAATACAGTCAGTGATATGTCGGCCTAGTACACACTGACAACGGAGCCGAAGAAGTGTCGAGGAGAACTTCAGGAAGCGTAACCATCGATGGAGTGTACTAGCACAGGGAAAGGCGTGGAGTAGCGTCCAGTGAGGATGTGTTAGTACATGTTGATGCATCTTACTGAAGTCGTGAAAAGACATTGTTGCAACTTCAGAATTTTCCAGTAGATTTATCTCAAAAATAGGCAGTCTATTCATAACTGTTGAGCTGTGGCTGGGTGAACGAGTCGGCTCCACGTTGGAGGGGCCGGGAAATGCCACCTTGGGCGTGTACTGATATTGAGAAGCGTCGAAGCCGGCTCACCAAGCAATATCGTCGATCCTCAAATTTAACATGTATGACAGTGCTGGTAGCCTTTAGTAAGGGATCACCCTGTGGTACAATGCTGCCCAACTGAGATTGCCTGGGCGTGCAATGCATTTGCTGTGCCTGAATGCTGCAGACCGCCATGTAAAACTCTTTGATAAACATCGGACCGACACGGTAGGTTGGGTTGACATCCCGACGCTCTGGCGCGGTTGCGGGAGTAGTGGAGGCATCCTGAGCACGGCACCGCGTGATGGGCCGGTCCGGCCGGCCAGGGCTTGAAGCCGAAGAAAAGCCTGGAGGAGCAGTGGGGCGAATTGTTTCGAATTACAGTAGCAAGTGAGTATCTACATCTGAGATATGCAACTGAAGCCCCAGTATCGACATAAAACAGACCGTCGATACACGCAGCGGTGGAGCGTGGAAAGGAAACCCAATAAGAGCACCAGGTACACGCAATTTGTATGTTGCCGATCGTCGACATGTGCACGCCTGGATCAGAGCTATTCGAGAATATACAGCAAGCTTTATAGAGACAGGGTATCTTCATAGCAGGACCATCGAGCGCCCACTGTAGCGTTGGAGAAGAGGCATGTTGTCTCCCTGGTTAACTACCATCGTCGGGTAGGGTGGAAGGACACGTTGAACCCGGATATCGGCCGGCGATCGTAATATAAGGCCTGTCTGGATACGACAGGAAATTGGCGGAGAACGGGCGTTCATGATGACTAGCATTGTAGTAGCTGCTCCTCGCTTTGCTTCAAAGTATCGACCTCTCGTACTCAACCTTGATGTGTCGATCTGATACGCCCTCGTCATTCTTCTCAGCGTGAAACACACGTGGATAATCAGTGAGGCGACCTTCCAGCATCTGGAAAGTTTCTGCGTAGGCCCTGGACGGTACAGACTCTGGCTCAACAAACAGGGACGCTGCGTCGAATGTAATTGGCATAATTGTCGATCGGTTCCTGGCATCTTCGACAAAGAAGTTGGTTCTTTTGACCATATTCGTAGAGTCTGCTCGTTGCGGCTCGTCATCTGCGAATCTTTCGGCAAGTATCTTGCGGAGCACACGTTCTAGTTGTTCGTCGCTAGGACCTTGCCAGGCCTGTCGTTCTTCCAGGAACATCACACGGTCATGCAGAGCTCGAAAGCTATCCTCTGTTCTCTGCAGGAACTCGTGGCTGGACGTGTTAGGATCAGATGGGAAGCATGAACGTAGGCGACATGTTGCTTACTACCATCCAGCAATCCTTTCGAAGGCTTGATTGATCTTTTGTAGTTGGAATGACCAAGACATAGTTAATTTGTCAAAGTTCAGGTCGCTGTTGCTGGTGGGAAGTCTACTAGTAGCCCGGTCGTTGAAAAGGAAGTCGAGAATCGCGTTCAATGGTTTGGATAGTTTCTGGAGAGAGACGAGTACTGAAGGCTGGCACTCTGAGCTTTGTCAGATGTATCAATCTGAAAACGGAGCACCGTTATCCTCGTGCGGCAGTTAGGTGGCACCAGGCTTCACTTGCGCAGCTAAGTGGGCTAGGCGTCCTTGGATCATGCTCACAGGCGATGATGACCAAGTCAATGGAACTATGGCCAGATCAAAATTTGCTGTAGGAAGAACACCAATCAGCATGATGCTTGTAACTGAACGATGGATCAGACAAGGAACAGCGCGTACCATTGCGTCCGAATCCCGCAAAACCCAATCTGGCAAGGCTTCAAATGTCGTGGCTGCCAAACAATGACTTCAAACCGAAGATCATAATACAAGGGTCAGGGGCGATGCGCATGCAGCCACAAGGGGAACGTAGCAAGTCGGAGAAACCCAGTCTTCGCAGTCAACCAGCACACAGTATACGATGCACAGACCGGCCCGTAATGGTGCTGGCTGTTGCAAAGCTACCTGGCAGCTATCTTAGCTGCCTCGATTGCATGCTCTCAAAATGGATACCAAGAAATGGCGGGCAGCTGATGCAAAGAGATCCCAGCAAGACGTGGCCACAGAAAGGCGCTGCAAGAAAGCGAACGAGCACAAATGATGGCGGGTTGGCTTCCGTATCCCCTGGCGGCGTTAGTTGCATGGGGAAGCAAGAGATCGAACCGATGCAGGCGCGCCTAGAGATGAGTCAGCGGCACTTGGCAAGGCTGTTGGACGCCAACAGCTCAAGCTTGCTCCACACACTCCACACCTCTTACTGACAATGCCTAGGTCTTTTTGCTTCTGTAATTGCCATGGCTATGTTTAGTCGCCTGTCATGTACGCTCTCCATATGGCGACTGGCCATGAGGCCATCTTTCGTTGATCTGCACCGCCACAAGTTCTGATCGGTGAACTTAGACGTCAAAGCTTCACGTCCGAACACCCTGTTCAGGTCGTATACACGGATCCATACCATTCGACATCTGCATACAAATACAAGTAGGTCCAAACAATGTGCGGCTATTGCGAGCTGCTCCTCCTAAGCGTTAAACCGCCAAGATGAATCGCAGAGACATTTACTTGTGACGCTGAACGATCTGTAGCCTCGGTATACAACCCGCGAAGTCCTTTCACCGCCTACGCCTGCAAGACTGTACGCCATTGGTGAACCCAGTATCTGCGGCATGGTCCCCTGCATACCCGCAAGTGTATCCTGCCACGACATCCGTCGAGTCATCGTATGCACGTATTGCTGTACCTGGTCATCGAAGCTTATGATCTTGTGGCGCATCAGTTGCAGCATCGCTGCACTTCATCGCCACGTGTCGGTGAGAAAGAAAGCCTGCATTGAGGAGCTTGCTGTGCGATGATACGGTCGACGATCTCTGTAACACAGCGAGAGTTAACGTCAACCTGCAGAGGCTTTGTCCTATCTGTTTACCAGGTGATCTATTCCGCCGCCCGATGATTTGACTCTCAAGGGCCTCTATGTCTCGAATGCAACTTACGCGTGCTTTTATCATGGCAGAAATTGCAATTGATAAATATTAGAACTACCAACTGAGAAGATCACCTCAATGGCGAGTAGATCAACCATGTGGTCTGAGTATCGATACCACAGTTCTAATGCGCTCGACCTAGCACCTTGCGGGACAAAGCCAGCCACGAACGCTCCGACTATGTGCACTCTGAAAGGAAGATACGGTGGTTCGGTTCGATTATCGAAGAATAATCTGTAACATAAATCCAAAATGAGTATGGTGCCGACACGTAAGAATATTACCTCGATCAAACTAACCAATTCCAGGCTTCATTGATAGAAAGGGGACGTTCAAGCTCTCCTCCACACGGGAGCTGATGGCCTGCACTCGGCAAGTAGACGGCACCTCCCGTCCAATGCAACTTGTGCTACACAATCACAACTGGAAGCCAAGCTTAGCATGGTGTTTGCAAATGTAGTCCGACCAACAGCACATCGCACTACATTATCTGCAGAGTCTCAGAGTCACATCGCGATGAGATACGGCTTGTGCTGACTCGTTCACACAAGAAAGTCATATGGCGCTATGGTTCTCAATTTTCATGGTTTCCTGTTGCATCGTCTCGACAGGAGACACAGCAAGGACTAGTTT
This sequence comes from Phoma sp. RAV-16-625, assembly GCA_004335185.1. NCBI lineage: Eukaryota > Fungi > Ascomycota > Dothideomycetes > Pleosporales > Didymellaceae > Phoma > Phoma sp. RAV-16-625. The sequence goes on from SAUA01000079.1 coordinate 124,677, forward strand.
GCTGGACGGATTCAACAAGCAACCGCCGCCGGCTTTGCTATTGACAGTTGCTGGCACATCGCATTGAAGTTGTCGCTGATTGATACAGCATCACAACGTCAACGCATCGGGTCCGATATGTAGCGACCCGACTTTTCAAGTTTTATCAGCTTACGTTCCCAGAAACCTGCAGCTGTAGGGGCTCTCCCGCTCCAAGGGCTGCTCCGTGGTCAGCTTTGCACGTATCACACTCTATACCGGCAGAATTGATCCGTCTCACGCAAGCACAGATGGGCTCATATCAATGATACAGAATCCAGTTCAGTATCGGGCAAGCAGTCTTATTGGATTACGGCCACGCGTTCTTCAGCTGTGCCCGCGAGTAAGGTTAGTGTCCAGGACTTGTACGCCTTCGGTTCCCCTCGAACCCACCCCTGTGCATTTCCGTTCGCCACGCCAAATCGATCGCCGATGCTTAACGGTCAGGGTCAAAAAGCAGGCAGCAGACACACTCTATTGATCTTTTCTAATAATTCTGCATGCGGCTTATCTGAGACTGACCTAGGTCTTGCCAATACTGTGCGAGGCGAGCGGGTCGATTTTCGAACGTGATCAAACCTACTCCAAAGTCGACCTGTCAATTCAATCCTGCAAAAACGCTATATTCGTAGAGGTGCATCCTCCTTCACAGCCAGATACAGCCAATGAAGGGAATACTTCTAGCGGATTCGCCGCTTTGAGTACTAACACGTCATATGTAGCAATTTAGTCCCAGAGTCGGTTCCAGCTCAAGGCCGCAGCAGGCTTGTTCATATCTGCTCATACGCCCACTGCTTGCTGCAGGTGGCAGCGTCAACCATCAATAGCTCTCTACTGGCGGAGTCAGGCCCTCAAAGTGTTGCAAATAGCGGTGAGTTGCAATTAGGCAGGACAGCATTACGATTATGTACAACTGCCGTAACGTCTAATTCTTGATATCAGCCTGCTCACCGATCAAAGAGCCTGTCGTATTGCATCAGTAAGTCCACCAACCACCCTGCACATGACAGGTCAAGGCTCATCACAGGACAGAAAGTTCAACAGCCCAGAACCCATGTGCGAACAGAAGGTACATTGTGTGTGTATTGAAAGTATTTGCAAGAAATCCGATAACAGATGAAAGTATATACAGAAAAGAAGCCAAACAACTAGGGCAAGCCTCGACTAAGGTAATGAGTGGGCTCAAGTCAGGGTCAATGAGACTACTCTGGTTCCAGGTCTCACTTGAATAATTCTATCGCATCGAGGATGACATTCGGCGCGAGGAAGCCGTCACCAGTACTGCCACTGGTGCAGGTAACAGTGATGGTGTTGGTTCCACTTGTCAAGGTACCAGCAGGAATCGCAAAGTTGTACACTTCACCGAAGCCACGGTAAGCACCACGTGTCAGACCTCTGGAGTCGATCTTTGTTGGCGCAGCAGGCGTAGTAGCAGTCCAAGAGTTCACCACGACCGATGGACGACAGCTAGCAAATGCAAGTGTAGTTCCGATGCGGAGCGTTGAGCCAGTGGCCCCGGTAAACTTGATGGTGAGTTGGTTCGTGCCTTTGACGAGGGCCATAGGAACATTGCTTAGGCTACTAGAGCCGACGGTATAAGTCTGTGCGCCCCATGACTCCATACGTGAGTCGGAGGGATGCATACGCAGCTGGTTGGCGGCGTTCCTGAAGCCTTTGGGTGTGCCATCCCAGTCGCCAATTCGCCAGACAGACGTCTTAGTTTCGACATCGGCGGCGATGTTAGCAGTAGTCGTTGAACCGGCCTTGACTGTAACGCTTGCAGCCTTAACCTTGAATTCGCCTTGGTACAAGACCTGTGTGTATGTTCCCGGCTTCATTGAAGGCGAGGTGAACTTGCCGGCGCTATCGGCATACACCCAGTACTGCGCGGCATCATTGTACCAATGCAGAACCGTTTGGAAGCTGGAGCCAACGCCAGTCGCAGTACCCGAAACCTTTCCACGGCCAGAGTCGGCGACGTATCCGGTGATGGAGAGGTCCTTGAAGAAAGATGTGTCGAGCGATGAGCCACCAGATGGGATACCGCTACGAGTGAAGGCCATTGCGTATGGACCATGAAGACCCATGCGATACTTCTCAGTTTGTACGTGATTGGAGTTCATGTAGAAGTACAGGTTGGTCGAATCGCCGGCATTGTTCGAGTTAATATCACGGTGGAAGGGCCCACCAGAAGAACCCTCATACGACTGAGTGTTGAGCAGCATGCAAACGTGAACGTCTTCTCCACGGTAGACGCATTGCTAGGTCCTGTCAGCTTTGCTCTTCCGCAAACTTGATTGTTATTGAAGCGTACCCTAGAATCATCAATGTGACGCTCGCTGGAGTAAAATTTCGAGCGAGTCTGGCCACCGACAACGAACACGTCCGATCCCTCAACAGTCGAGCTCGAGCCAGCAGTAGTCGACACAACACCGAAGGGGTATTCTGAAGGCAATGTTGTAGGGTTGAGACGAGCGATGAAGCGCAGCTCACCAATGTCTGGTTCAGCCGTGGTGTAAGTGGCCATGTAGATAGTTGATTCGCCAGACTTCACCACGTAGTAGTGAGTTAGAGTTGAGGTCGTGCAGGTGATCTTGGCAGTAGTGCCTAGCAAGACTGGTCAATTGTTATTTTTCGGCAAAGCTCATGAAGACGTACCAATGATCGCAGACGCGACTGTGGCAGACCCAAGACCCGAAGAGATGTGTGATCCCTTCGAGGCATACTGGAACTCCTCGCCTCGGTACTTGATCGACGTGATATCGCAGTTCTTGCCGTTGACTGTAAACACCAACGCGTTGCTCGAGCCGGCATCGACGACGAAGTTGTCACCGGACTTGGTGACACCAAAGGCGGCCAGCACCGAAGAAGAAAGTGTGGCCGCGGCCAGGAGAGCAGATTTGAGTAACATGATGGGAGTAAGAAGAGAACGAAGTGAAGGATGGAAAGCTGGTGTTCAGTCACCGAAATACTCGTCGAAACCTATTGTCCGACAGCGATGCACGACAACGACAGACATCGTTCATGGCTACACATATACTCTTGTACGGAGATTTACCGCCGTAGAGTCAACATGCCTGTAGGGTTTGCCCGGCGTCAGTTGTCCCATGCTCCTCTAATTTCCACTACTGGCGAGCCTACACTAATCACATTCACTTACAAGTCCATATAACTCATACGAGGTTCATCAAGAAGTCTTGATCACGCGCAAGAAACTCAAGCCTTTGCAGCCGAAAGCTTACCACACAATGTTCATCGCCATTTGTCCGTTGCTGCTTCTCCTCACCCTCACTGCATATATGTCCCGAGGGGCAGAGTGTCTGATTGACAAGGGGGGGTGCCTATGAAACCTTCCGCAGCAAGGGCACAGCAAATAGGACCACGCTGACCGGGGGAAACGCAAGGCTAAGTGGCGGAGAAAAGGAACCCTGGTTCACCCCACAAGATCGAGCACTATGGACGTCTTGGCAGTGCTGTTTCAAGTAAGGCTGTGGCGCTTTGTTTGGGTACAGATCCTTGTGGGGCCGATTGCAACATCGAACTACATTCAGAAGAAGTACGGCATTGTTTCATCTTGACTCTATGTGGTATCAAGCAAATTCAAAGTCGCAATAAACGTCACTGCTAGTAAAGCCGCATGAAGATGAGGTACCCTGCCATAGATGTCCGGATTGGTGTTGTAGGGAACGAAGGCGGGCGATGTGCACAGTGTTTACCGGTAGTGCGATGCCATCGCGTCCAATCAGCCGAGTTGAGCGATGTTCACTGTTCGAGGCTGTGAGATCAATCGAACTTTCCGGAAAGGGAACGGAGGATTAGGTTTGGAAATCACAAGTGGCGTCATCTAAGTGTTCTGCCGACTTGCGAAGAGATGCGTTATGAATCTACTCAATCCTCACCAGTTGGACACTCGTTTCTGTAAAGCGGGCTAATCTCCACTTCTCGACACCAAAGCGCCCATGGCCTAGACACTGTTGCCTGCATGGACACCCAGGTGTCGTGAGCTTGCTTCTCAGTCAAGTACTTAAGATCGCCTTGGCCCTTGGCTTTGCCAGACTTAATCTTGCCGCCTGCCTCGATGTCGACTTTACCCTCCAAGGTGTGGCTAAAATAAGCGTCGTGGATGGCCAGAGCTGTGGTCTGCGCTCTAGCGGCTTCTTTGGTGTATATTGCTTGGTACACGGCCTCTTCAATTCCATGGGCCAACGTGGTGAAGCCATGTCCCTGTAGGAGTACAACGGCAAAATCAGGTTCCAGAGACGCTTCAGGTTTGGCGCCCGGAAGAGCCGACCTGACCTTAGAGTATATGAACCCAGCCGAAGTTGCTGGTTTGAACGATGCTGCGAGCGAAGCGCCAAGATTGGAGTCGCGGACGAGGAAATCTGAACCAGAAGAGTTCCACACAGGAACGTTTGTCCCTGCAGATCACACCGTCAGCCTTGCACCCACGAGTTGTGGACAGACTACGCACCTAGGAAGCCGGCCATGTGTATTGTGTTCTTCAGGGGAACTCCGCTGACACAATAGGGAAGCACATCGCTTGCATGGCTATGGACGACACTGTTTATACCTGGAAATCGCTTGTATATCTCACTGTGAATGTGGCGCTCGAGGTATCCTGGCTTCGCGTTCTTCTCGACAGCCTCGGCCGACTCGACATGATACTCGACCAGGTCGTCCACAGAGCTCACTAGTGCCGGAGCCATGTTGCAAGGCATCCAAAAGGTTGCGGTATTGTCCGGAGAGCGCACCGAAATGTGCCCGTACGCGTCGAAAACGTCATGGCGGTGAAGGATATGGCTGGCGGTGACGAGGCCTTTGAAGAGATCCTCAAGTCCAACCTTCTCGCGCTTTGGGAAGTATCCAGACGACATGTTGCGGTCAATGAGGGGCAGCAGAGAGCATGGCAGGCAACATGTGGAAGATAGTGCGTGGTGACCTGTTTTGCTGCACGGTGACGTGCGCATCCAGGTAGAGCGCGACATGAACGGCTGGGGTCAGGGATCCTTAACCTACGGAGCTTTTGCCGCCTCTGCACGGCTACATTCCGAACCCTGTTTTCATATTTCAATGTCACTGGATCATCTGGCGGACTTTTTGCAACGACCCCTTTGCAGCATGTTTTTGATGATACAATCTCTACTGATCTTTTGGATACGCTCCAGACACTAGCCAACCACGTACTATGTACTGCATAAAGGTTGTGCACAGCCAGTAGGACATATAAAATAGATGGGTGTTAGGGGAATGTCCCGTCCCAGCACAGAAGTCGACGCACTCGGTTAAAATGATTTCAAGTAGGATACAAACAACTGTTTTGCGCGTTATGGTATGTGGGCGATCTATAGGTGTACCCAAACACCAGAAGAGCTAGACAGAGTGTAATTGCAAGTTATGTTGCGATCAGTGAATGCTTGCCTGTGGGCTGGGCTGGTCCGTTATTGCTCGGGCTCTGTGCGTGGTGCGGCGTTTTAGCATGTAAATCCAGTCCGCTCCTTACACTGGACCGATCGGTCCTGGCTTATGTCCTCTTCCCTTGCGTACCCGATTACCTGTTTCCCGTTGTGGTATTCCAAGTAGTATGTAAGGCACGTTCCTTTGAGCCTAGTCTCGCAATGACGACGGTCCATGGAACTATTCTCTTCATTGTGCATTCCAGTCCTCCCCCTCATGGCCGTCCTCACTGCTACCATCTTCATCGATGTCTATGGGCTTAGCTTCGACCTCGCACTTCCTCGCGTAGCAACCATTCTTCTCTGTCCCACCGATGCCAATTCCAGTGTAAAGCCCACCCTTTTGCTCCTCTATAATTTTGTCCTCATCCACCTCGCAGTTGTTGCCAGGACTGCTGCGAGCAAACATGATCTTCTGTGCACGACCATTTGCGCCTCCAACTGTGGTGTGCACTGAATCGATGGTCGTGGCTCCCTTTCCATATTCAAAGTCGGCTGATGTAGGGTAGTAAGTGTCCGTGACGATGTAAACAAATCTAGCTAATGGTTTGTGAGGCTTCGGGTTGGGTGAGTTGCTCGTGCGACAGGCGCAGAGTGTGTCTTGTTCGAGGAGCATGTTGAAGCCTGTTTGCTGTTGGACAGCTAAGGAACGAGCTAGCGACGAGATGTAAAGTTGTGGGGCTTCCGACCGGTATTTCCAAAGTGTTGTTCAAGACTGTTCGAAGGTCTTCCTTGACAACCTGTACATCGAAGAGACTGCAGGCCAATTGGACGTCATGCGGTGTACCTGCTGCAGCGCAGGGTCTTAGACCTGCTCAAGTGCCGGTGTAATCTTTGCTTGTGAAAGATAGGTGATCAGTTCTTCGAAACCTAGCAAAATCAGAACGGCATGTGGCTTACTGTTGTTGCGGACTAAACGAATGAAGAAGCTTTCTCGATGAACCACCTCACTGCCTGCCTCGTAAGCTTTTCACTTCATGTAGCTCGGAAGCTACAAGAAGCCCAACCGATAGACTTCTCGGGATGCAAGTACTTTGCCGTGTTTATAAAAAAGAGCTGGTCGAATGACAGAGCTTATTTGTCATCATATCAATGTCTTTTGGACCTGTGTTTTGGACCTGTCGTCGGGATGAAATGCGAGTGGTCCAGCCAGTGAGCATGAAGAAACCTGGAAGTTGGAGGCAAAGAATTGCCGAAAGCATGAGACCATGTGTGGGGTCATCACTGCGCAAAGTCGAGAACGCGGTGGCAAACCTGCGTTCAGAACATTAGCTTCAATCATGGTAGCGGTGCACGTCGCGGTGACCCCTCTAACGGATCGCTAGTGGACGACCGTGTGGCGAGGCCCAGATCACGAGACCCAGTCCCACAATCAAGGATCGCTCCAGGGGGCACCCTTCCACCAGTCAGTCAACTATCGCGATGAACCTCGCGCGACGCAACGAAACACATGCGAAATGTTCAGTACTCTAAATGCGATATCGCTTACACAGTAAAGACTGCGCTGCCGCTTATTCCAGTAGAAGCTTGCATGGGACAGCGGAAGCCTAAGCAAAACGAAGGCAAAATAAGCCATCTCAATTGCCACCAAACAAATTTTGCATGCTGATCGTCGAGCTCGTGACCATGGGTTAGACGTGACGCCAGAGAGTCTGCTTGTGGAGAGATAAGAATGCAAAAAAAGAAAGTTGTGACACGACTCACTTCTGGTGGTGGCGTTCGCAAAGTTGACCGTGCACGCGCCTTCGGCATGCCTGCCACCATCAGTTCGAGCTTACGACACCGATATCTCGCACCTTCCAGCCAGGTCGAACACATACACAGTACACAGCAAGATTGTTTGTCGGGAGTGTCACTTCTATTCGTTCTGGTAACCGAAAGCACCTAGCCGGCGATACAAAACTAGGACCCGACATAAAAGGTACGCAGGGGAGTATTATGTCGCTTTTGACTTACATTATAACCGCAAGCCTTTAGTCCCAAGAACGGCTTCTCGATTCGCGTTGAATACTCTCCTCGAAGAAATTCACAGTGCATTTGGGTGTGTACAGTGCACATATGTCGCGCCTATTGAGAGGCTAGCGATACTGTGACTTGAGTGGCTGAGGCGCAGCGAACCATGGACCACTCAGCAATGCGTGACTCAATCCGTTCAGAAGTCAAATAGGACATGCCTCGCTTTCTACACTCCAACTATCAGTTCCGTCCAGAATATTGATGTCTTGACCAGCATTTCGCCAACACCTTCTTCAGCCAGCTAAGCTGCACAGCACTTAACATGGCTTGCTAAGAACTTTTGCATCGTTGACAATACATCGCAAGATGCGAAACGATCAAAGCAGAACTGCCATACTTCTCGTTCAGTCATGTCTTAAGACAATTTTGAGAGCTTAGTTGTAAGTCGTGCAACTTTTCGACCACACAACAGTGACAGCATCACTGTCGTCAAGTCCCACAGGCTTCGACACGCACGAAGTGGAACTTCTTAAGCTCCTCTCTGATACTGATCCTCATGTGCAGAATGTCGGCAATTGACCCTCACGTTCCATCTGCAACTTCACGATCCAGATGCCTTCCTAATCCGCACCTTCGCCGACGCCCCAGAAAAAATGTTTCGTGCCGAGCCGCCGCCGACCAACAAAAATCAAATCTTCACTCCAAGTTTGCTTCCCTCTAAAGCTGGCAGAACTCGGAGCGGAGAGAGAGGTACTGGTAGCTGACCGAGTGTTGCAATCATGGCTAACTAAAAGAAAGCTCGGAACTCTAGGTGCATTCTCCCAATTGCAGATGCCAATTTTCCAAGTTAAAGGCAGCATCGTCACGTGATTCCGCGTTCACATATGCTAGCTTTGGCTGCGCGATAGATCCTTCATTATAGTCCTCACTTGTGAGCCCTGGCTTGATTGTTCTGTTTCCTTGAATCAGAGTGGCCACGATCTCGTTTGGAAATTTCAACTGCGCACTAGCGATACGACTTTCTACACTGGATGCGGACTATCTCTGATACAAATTCTACCAACATACTACAGCGTTTCACAATGACGACGAACATGCGCACCTTCCTCCCTATGCTACCGCCCGAGCTCCGCAACGAAGTCTACAGCTACCTTTCAGCCCATGAGAGCTCCGCCATCAACAACGCCGGCCTTCCTCTACAGCTCAAGAGCTATTCATGCAAGCATACCCTCGTCCAAATCTGCCCAGTCCATTCAGGCTCCACGGGTCTCCTCACGCTCCAGCACTACAACTTCCTCGAAGCACACGAGTATCAGACATGGCTCCTTAACAACGCCTTATCACTACGGCTCGGTGTCGTTTTTAGGGGCCGCGTCAACACATTCGTTCAAGAACACTGGGACAAGAAGATCGAGACACATCTACACAAACTGGCAAAACAGTACCCTTGGTTAAAGAAGGTGGCCAAGTACGACATCCAGATATTGTGGGACGCTCCAGACGGGGTGTTGAAAAGCAAGAACAACAGGAGGACTGCTGGACAGATACCGCGGGCTATGACGCGAACCTTGACAGCGCTGATGGACAAGGATACTAGGAAGAAGCAGGGCAGTGTATCAGTTAAACTACGCCTCGAGCATTACGTTGCTGGTGTGGCAATCCGTTCAGCACCGCGATTTGGTCTTGGCAGCTTCATGGCGTTGGCAACGGACTCAGATTACCGGTCGCAGACAATGGAGATCTGGAAGGAGCCATGTCCCAGGGTGCTGCCCCGCAAGTCTGCGCGATTGACGCCAGTGGTGAAGCACGAGGAGAAAGAGTTGTTGAAGGTTGAACATGGCCGCGTAGCTTGGGTAGACAGGGGCCAGTGCACGTTGGTGATGAAGAAGATTGCTGTTTCAGAGAAGACGACAAGTGCTTCGTTCATGGACACAGGGATAGCGTACGACTCGCCGACCGAGTTCATGCTATTAGAGCTGCTTGAAGACTGCTACGGGAGAAGGTGACTACGTATTATGTACGAAATGTCAAGAATTACGAAAGATTCCACACACCCGTATCAGTGTGAAGTTGCAAACGATCGCAGAACAAGAGACTGTTAGCCGCATCGACTAGGGGACAGGAAACATGGGGCTCACACGTATTCGATGATCGATTCCATCCATACCGCACACAATGTCGTAGTCGCTAACCTCTACACATTCACCAATGCCACATTCACATCATCCCATGTCGACACAACACACGGCAGGTAAACAGAAAGATCGCATCCACCAAAAATGTATTCTGGCATTCTGCGACAACCGAGCGCTAGACCCACACCAACCGCTAAACCTCAGCGCCCCCATCATCCCACACTCCACACAAAAAAAACTACCGTCGTCCGACGACAACGAGCGCAAAATGCATCGGCCGGGAATCGAACCCGGGGCTAGCCGAAACTGTCCTGTGAAGGATGGCAACGGCTAATTTTACCACTAAACCACCGATGCTGGTGAAGATGTTGGTGACTTCTATGAAAGGATGTCAGTATAGATATTCTATATCCTTAGACATCGTTTGAGCTATCCTAATCATATGAGTACCAGGGGTTACAGCCATGTCCAAGATGTTGATCGTTCTACAAGACAAAGTAGTCTGAGGCTGGTGGTGTTCAGATTTGGTCCAGGGCGGTGAGAAAGGAGAATCTTGATCCAAAGAACACTTATCTCTGCCCTGCCTCCAACACTACTCATACCCCAATAGTCCACTAGTGGAGGCGCCGGAAGGTCAGGGCTATACCGTGAAGGCTCCATGCTCATTCATAGAAGGGAAAAGTAGTCAGCATCGTGAAATCACTGTCAAGTTTAGATTCGTCATGGAAGAAGAAGAAGAAAGGTTGATGGATTCAAAAAAAAACTACGCCTGCGCCGTATGAAAATGCAGAGAGGGGGCTTCGTACACTCGGACCCGCACCGTGTAGTACACACACATCTTATCCAAACGCCATTACGATAGACCCCGCAAATAGACAGAGAAACGCCTGTACGAGATAAAGTCACTAACTTAACTACCACCCCCGTGGCTTCTCAATCGTCTTCCTCCAACCTGCCCAGGCCCAACGCTGCTGGAGAAATTTGTAATGCTCAGGTTCTCCCTGTCGTCTTTCCCGCCACCGACAGTCTTCCGTAACATCTTCTTCATTGGGAGCTTGCTCGCACCATCATCGTTGCTGCGCTGCTTCTTGTTTGGCGGTGCGGCCACGATGGCGGAATCCGAAGACCGGGAGGCGAGTGGGAGAGGCTGGGTATGTGCAGACTCCTGCGCGACGATGTTAACGTCGAGTTCGCGGAGGGAGATGGGTGCAGTGTGGTTCTGGGCGTTCGCACTGACGGAGCGGGAGAAGTCGGGTTTGGCAGGCAAGAAAAGTTCCGTAGTAGAGTCGGCAGAGTTTGTGGCATCGATAAAGATGGGTTGCTTCGTCGGGCTGCGTGTGGTATCGTCTGGGGATGCGGGATGGTCGCGAAGGCGAGAGAGAATCGTGTCGTGGTCTTCAGTCCGTGGAAGATTGGATGGAATATGATAGTTGACACGTTGGGGTGTTTGGCCTGTGGGGTTGTATTCGATGAGATTCTGTGCGCCGACTGTTTCACGAAGTTCATGAAGAGGCGCGCGAATTGTGGCATCAGCTGACAAGGACTGTAGAGTCTCCTTGAGAGTGACTTGCTGAGCAGAGACATCAGCCTCAAGAGATTGTACGCGTTCGAAAGATGTCGACAGGTGTTCGCCGACGCTGGAGTAGGAAGTTTGCACTGTAGACGACAGTGTAGCGAGCGAAGCAGTGTGTGCAGTGTGATGGACATTGTTCTGCTCGCGGATGCGAGAAACGATATCGTCGAGTGAGTGCAGTTGCGTGTCGAGGTGTGCCATTTGAGCCTCCACGGTTTTCACTGTGCTTGCGTGCACAGACGTGGTGGTGTCCTTGATCAGGTCTGAATGCTGCGTCGCCATCTCGTAGTCACCTCGAAGCTTGGTCTTCATGGCATCTCTCGAGGTTGTGACGCCGGCTACAATGCTCTTGGACTGGTTGTTCCAGGCCTCTACCCCGGATGTGTAAGCGCTCTGCTGCGTCTCAAAGGCTGCGTTTGCAGCTCCGAGTCCTGCACCGACACTGGCAAGCTTTTCGTTCATTCGCTCGTCTTGAGCGTCTGCGTTCGCTCCGATGAGCGCGGTGATCTGTTGTAGCAGTTGTTGGCGCTCTTCGGCGGATTTTTGCTTCTCCTCATCAACTACCTGTGCAAGTCGTCCTTGAGTGTGGCTGTTCGCTGCAAGGAGGGCAGCGTTTGCCTCGAGTACTTGCGCATGCAAGCGGTCGTTCTCGGTTTGTTGCGTGTTAAGGCTCTTCACAAGGCCATCAAACGTGGACTTGAAATCGCGTCCTAGATTGGCATATGACTGGTGCAGCTCATCTCGGAAGCCGTCGAGCTCAGTGATGATGTTGGCTGATATCTGCTCTGCTGCAGACGAGAGCTCATCAAGACCTGAGCCAATCTTCGTTTTGACCTCTTCGCGCAAGGTCTTGATCTCCTCCAAAACTTGGTTCATGTCGTCCCGTGTTTTCGCGGTTTGTTGGTTCACCTCCTGCTCTGATGTCTGGTATGCTTGCATCTTCTCCTGCAAGAAAGATTGGGATGCGCCGAGTTTCTCGAGCTCATCTCGGACGAAATCCTGCATACGAGCAGAGAGGAGATCCATGATCTGGCCCTGCTGCTGCTGAAACTCCTCGATTCGATCTTCGACCATGCGAGTAGTATCCAGAACATGGTTTTGCGAAGTAGCCCAATTGCGACGGTTCTGAGATTGCACCTCTGACTTCCGGCGGATCTTCGATCGCAGACCATCGAGGTCTGAAGTAGTCTTGCCGAGTGTCGAGATCATGCCATAGCCAATCTCTGCGAGTTCGCTCTCGGTCTTTTCGTGAGCTTTCCGCAGTTCCCCCTCTTCAGCAAGATTTTGGCGGGTGTGCTCCAACACAATCTCCGTCTTCTCCAGGATGCCCTTCGTACCGTCCAGGGCCATTTGTGTCTGCTCGTTGTCCTTCTTAAGCGTTTGGAAGTTCGTTGTGATCCTGAAAAGCTCCTCTACCCTGTTGCGAAGGTTGACTTCCATCGTCTCGATCCTGTCGCGCTGCTCCTCGCTAAGGATCCGTCTCGACTCGCTGATTGTAGTGATTTCCTCGTAGTTTTCTTGGGTGAGGTAAACGCCGTTGCGCTGCCGTGTCGCTATGAGCTCGCTCTTCAGCTTCTCGATCTCGACGGTGAATTCCTTCAGAAGAGTCTTCTTATTGATTGCCTGGTTGATCTGAGGTTTGTTTCGGATGTTCTTTGCGCGGAAGGCGTAATCGAGGGTCGAGATGGTCTCTTCGAGATTGCTCTTCGCTGGCGACAGTGTTGCAATGATGCACGTTTTCGTACGACCGCCGAGAGAGTCTTGCAGGAGCCGTGTCAGTTTTGATTCGCGGTATGGAATGTGAGAGCTGCGTTCGACGAGTGCGTTGATAACACGACCTAGAGTGAGCAAGCTCTTGTTGATTAGACCAGCCTCTGCGGCGCGCTTGTTCTCGGCACCACTACGCTGAATATTCTCACTGCCTGCGAGATCGACAAGATTGAGCTTTCCAGCGCTCAGGTACTCTTGTCCGTCCTCTGTTGTGCGCTTGATGTACACTGTGATGGTGAAGACTGTGTGACTTCGGGAACTCAGGTCGTTGCACTTTGTCGCCGCGACCTGACGCTTGTGGCTACCGGAGCGCAAAAGCTGGATGCCCTCTCGCGCGGTCTTCAAATGGCATTCTTCCATGCCCTGGACCATGGTTGTTGTCTGCCCCTTCTTGCTGTTGTCGTCGAAGATCTTCAACTTGACGGAGTCGTCTGCCGCGCACAGATCGCGTAGCTCTTCGTTGTACAGTTCAATAAAAGAACATTTGACAGAGCTCTCGGTCTCCTCCAGGTCGAGTTTGCGGAAAAGATCGTACAAGACGCGAGGAACAATACCGGCGGCGTCAGGAAGAGGGAGAACGTCGGAGATGTCACCGGTCATTGTGTATGTCTTTCCTGTGCCGGTTTGGCCGTATGCGAAAATGGTGCAATTGAAGCCATCGAGGACCTAGGCCATGTCAGGAAAGTTTTGCTTTGAAGAACTGCACTGTACGTACCTCGTCTATGATTGGTGTGACGACCTCATCGAAGACCATTCCCTGGTCTGCCGCAGACGAGAACACCTTGTCGAACTGGTACGTCTTGTTGTTGAGCGCATTTGGGCCCATAGAGAGCTCGACCGTATTGCCTTTGATGCCATTGGTGGTGACAACAACACCGCTGTTTTCGCGCACCTCGCGGTCGTTGCGGCCACGACATCGGACGACAACGTTGATGTTAGTCTCCTGTCCAGCATCTTCGAAGTCGGCGGCTTTTCTTTTGAGCGGTGACGAGCGTGGTGTGCCTCTTGTCCTAGTCGAGGCTACCGACTCTGCTCGTGATGTGCGCCCATCGAGCATGGGCGTGGCAGAACGACCACGGATTAGGTTGTTTGTCGCCTGTCGCGATGCTGGCGGGCGCATTGTGGACGTTGTGCGCTTCACCGCCGGCAGCCCTGGTCGAGGGAGGCCAGACATATTGAAGTGTGCTGGCTGTGGTGGTTAGTGAGGTTGGCGGTGGTAATGTCGTGCTGTGTTGATGCGCGTAAACAACAAAACACCAGGGTTGCAGGGGTCCGAGTGGGGCCTGAGCACGCTAACGGTAGCCGGCCGGGCTGCCCTTCGTCATGTGCCGCAGTTCGGGGACTCAACGCTCGCAAGTACCCTACCTACGCTGTTCCATCTGACCATCTTGACCTGTTTTGCATATGATACCCTGACCTGCGCATTTGCATCCTTCACTGTAGATTCCTGGAGCCTCGCCATAGAAACAGGAGCTCTACACCACCTTGTATTGCCCCCGCCAAACCCACTCTCGTCTCGACATACGCCTGGTTGCGCTCGAGCTCTGTTTCTTTCGTGTAGACATACCATAGCGCTGTAATCTCGACTTCTGTGCGGTTGTCGTCGTCAGGAACCATATATTGTGCGTCACGTTGGTTGCTCTACCACGTCCACGTGAACGAGTGTAAGATCATTTCCACCACGCGTGCTCTACCTAGCCTGGCATCGCCGACCAGGGCGCACGAACTCTCACCAACACTTCTACAGCATGGATGAAAGTAGCATGCAGCTTCAGCCCGGGCGTAGCGTGGGCTTCATGAGTGAGTAGCTCACCTACTCAAGCTTCGACCCAACTGACCCTCCACAGCGCTCGGCTGCTCCCTACATGACATCCTCACTACTATCAAAGCTGAAGTCAAAGCCTTTCCACGATTCCAACTCTACCATGACGACCTCCACCCTATCTCGTCGCCTGTACAACTCGTCCTTCCTGACAACGGTCTGCGACTGCAATTTGATGGTCCCGATCAGCGGCTGCGTTTGATCGAGGTACTAGACTTCACCAAAGCACGACTACTATACAAGGATATCGAAGTGTTCAAGCTTGTAGACATGCACGGAGGCGTAGCAGGACCCAGGTTCAGGCACATCTACGACAAGCTCTTGGGCCCCACGTACGGAGGCGAGTACATACCGCCCAAGTCTGAAGACCCAAATGCGAGAGGCACCTACAACCTGTCATATCCTGGTATTGCGTTCAACTTCCCAGTGCAGCACTCAGCGTACTCACCGAAGAAGGACTTCATCTCGTTGTTGTCATCCTCCGCCACAGGTCCTGCAACCTCCATGGCGGTATTCAGTGGCGAGTCGTGGCAGAAAGCTCGTTCGACACTGTTCACGGCGACTCCTTCCAACCCCAGGTCTTCAGCGCTTGTAGGCAGCAAGGGCCCAGGAGGTGGGCCCGACGAGATCGAGACCGTCAAGGTACACGGCGAAGGGAGAGTTGAACTCGTCAGACGATCAAGCCCTCCCCTCTGGATAATCCTTAGCGAGACGACGCCTCAAGACCTCATCATGGAGCTTGGAGCTCCGGACTCCATCTATCGCAAGAACGATCACCGATTGTCAATACACAAAGATCGAACAACCAGCGATGCATCCGACCACTCTCCAGGCGGTCTGACACCCGAGGACATGCTCGACTCAGACCGGGGCTCAGCAATCGGCACAGACACGGAGGAAGACTGGGAGGATGATGACGATGCAGCCCTCGAAGCTCAGGAGCGCGAAATTGCGGCAGCAGAGCACTTCTACAACTACTACCATCACGGCTTCGACATTTTGATTTCGCAGCCCACACAGATATCCCCACCCTCACCCACAGCAGAGCGCAAAGAAGCAGACCTACGAAAAGATGGCGAGCTGAGCGCGCAGCCACTCAATCACTTGACTGCGACCAAGATCATCTTCCACGGCAACATACCAGGCTCGTATCAGTTCAATCGGCATAGGAGGAGCAGGTGGACACTGGAACATGTCCCCTCGAAGCAGTACCGAGAAGCACTAAGCTCGGAGATGGGTTTCAGCGACATCTCCGGTAGGCTGAAGGAGGTATTCAAGACTTACTACGACAATGAGGAGCAAGAACGGTTGCAACAGCGCGGCATGGCTTTGAATAGAGGATGGGGCGACAGTCCTGGTAGCAGCTGCGAACTTCTGGGAGGCTGGGAGGACGCGTCTGGCAGGAGAAGCAAGTTTGCGAATGCAGGGAGTGTCATGGTGGACGGTGTTACAGATGTTGGGAACGTAGAGCTATTTGGTTTTCCGGGCATGGTGTTCGAGGTGTTGAAGAACGGCGCTGTGAGTTCTTTGACTGTCTATTAAGAAAGCACCGTGGGTTAGATGGCTCAGCGCGAGTACCTTATACAAATACCAAGAGCATCGTATGCAAGATTTTGCGACATGATCCCCCATGATGATATGCCTTGATAGCTCCATTGCTGGTGACCAACACAGCCGACCAATCATCAGTCGAGGCATCGCCGACTCCGCAACCACAACTGCGAAGCCAAGTGCAAAGCTTCAGAAAACAGATCCAGCTCCAACACCTCGCGACGATGCCATGCTAACCCCAACGCGTATCCTGCGCGCGTCCTATTCCTCGACCCTACGCCTTCCAAAATCGCCATTTCCTCCCCGCCCTCTCCCTGACAAGACACCGCTCTACCTGCAACGATGCACCGATGACCTCTACACCTGGCAACGCACGCGCACTGCTGCCAAAAGCTTCACTCTCCACGATGGCCCGCCCTACGCTAACGGGCCCTTGCACATTGGCCACGCGCTGAACAAGATCACAAAAGACATCATCTGCCGCTTCCATGTCACCCGCGGCGAACGAGTCTCGTACATCCCCGGCTGGGACTGCCATGGCCTGCCCATTGAGATCAAAGCGCTGCAGGCAGCCAAGAAATCCTTTGCCAACACCGATGCCATTTCCATCCGCACTGCTGCACGCGAACTTGCCACTGCAACGGTCGAGAGCCAGAAGCAGGGGTTCAAGGAATGGGGCGTTATGGGCGACTGGCAGAATGCATATCAGACCATGGAAAAAGAGTTTGAATTGAGGCAGCTGAACATTTTTAGAGAAATGTGGGAGAAGGGACTGGTGTACAGACAGTTCAAGCCGGTTTACTGGAGCCCGAGTTCCAGAACGGCGCTGGCTGAAGCTGAGCTAGAGTATGACGAGGGGCACAAAAGTTTGGCGGCTTTTGTGAGGTTTCCGGTAACAGTCACAGATGAGCTGAAGGGCAAGCTGAAGGTGAAGGGCGTAGAGGGGGAGGTCAATGTTGTTTTCTGGACGACTACACCCTGGACATTACCAGCGAACAAGGCAATTGCGGTGCACAGGGATATGGAGTACTGCGTTGTGAAAGACACAGAAAAAGAGGGAGAGTTGACGCTGGTTGCAGCCACAAGAGTCGTCGAGTACGAGAAGGTTCTTGAGCGCAAGCTTGAGCGAGTTGTGTCTGGGCTGCGGGGATCTGATCTTGCTGGAAACCTCCAATACGAGAACCCTTTCCAGAAGGCCAACGGGCTACAACCGGTCATCCACGCAGACTTCGTCACTGATTCGTCTGGCACTGGACTGGTTCACTTTGCACCGGGTCACGGAATGGACGACTACCACGTTTGCCAGGCCATGGGCATTCCAGCGTTTGCGCCGGTCGACGATGCCGGAGCGTTCACAAAAGAGGCTTTCCCGGAACAGCCAGAGCTCCTCGAGGGCTTGTTCGTATCCGATGAGAAGAAGACTGGTACAAGAGCTGTATGCGACTATCTCGACAAGCAAGGCCTCCTTCGCGCCAAACAAAATTATCGACACAAGTATCCCATTGATTGGAGAACAAAGCAACCGGTAATCGTAAGAGCGACCGAGCAATGGTTTGCCGATGTTGGTGATCTCAAAGTCGCATCGATGCAAGCCATTTCTGATGTCAACTTCCTCCCTGAGACTGGCCGACCTCGTTTGGAGAGCTTTATTCAAGGCCGAAGTCAATGGTGCATATCACGCCAGCGCGCATGGGGTGTGCCCATTCCCGCTCTCTACAAGGTCGAGGGCGACACTCTTGAAGCTACCATGGACTCGGAGACAATCCGGTACCTCATTAGCACGATCAAGGAGCGCGGGATTGATGCCTGGTGGACCGACGCTCCCTCGGACCCAGCATGGACACCGCCTCACCTCGCCAACACCGGCACATACATTCGCGGACGGGACACCATGGATGTCTGGTTTGACAGCGGCACGTCCTGGACCCTCCTGCCCCAATCGCAGGACGCGCCCGTCGCAGATGTTTACCTTGAGGGAACCGACCAGCACCGTGGCTGGTTCCAGTCTTCTCTCCTGACTTACGTCGCCACGCAGGACTATTCCTCTGGCACCGCTCGCGCACCCTACAAGACGCTTATCACACATGGTTTCACTCTTGATTCAGAGGGCCGCAAGATGAGCAAGTCCCTGGGCAATGTCATCTCGCCCTCCCAGATCATGAGCGGCGAGCTCCTCCCACCCATCAAACGCAAAAAGCAAAAAGGCCAACCGGCACCACCGCCGAATGCATCGCCAACATACGATGGCATGGGTGCCGACGCGCTGCGTCTCTGGGCTGCGAGCAGCGACTACATGCGGGACGTGACCATTGGACAGCCCGTGCTGCAGTCAGTCAACCAAGCGCTGCACAAGTACCGTGTGACTTTCAAATGGCTGCTCGGCGTGCTCAGTCTACCTTCGTGCCCGCCACAGTTCACCTCCTTCAACTCACTGCACTCCCAGCTCCCCACTTCGCCCCTCCTCACCGACACGCTGGCGCTCCACCGCCTCAGCCAAGTCTCAGCGGACGTGCACAGCTACTACACACGCTACGAGTTCTTCAAAGCGCTCAACACGGTGAACCGCTACATCGCAACGGACCTCAGCGCCTTCTACTTCGAAACGCTCAAAGACCGCATCTACACCGGCCACCTCTCCGACTGCCAAACCCTACAAGCCCACCTCGGCCTCATCTTCTACGAACTCCTCCAGATCCTCGCCCCCATCACCCCACTGCTGGTAGAAGAAGTCTGGGACCACGTCCCCACCGCACTGCGCACCCAGAGCACGCACCCCTCCAAAGCCATGTGGGAACCACTATCAAGCACGACCTCGAAGCACAAGGCCACCGCCCTGGACACAGCGCACGAGCGCCTCGCCGCCCTCGGCAGCGCCGTCAAAGCCGCGCAGGAGCGCCTACGCGCCGACAAGCACATTGGCTCTGGTCTGGAATCGTCCGCCACGCTCGTCATGCACCCAGACGCCATTTTCGAGTTCAACGCCCTGCTGCAGACGTGCATCTCAACCACAAACACAGACGTAGATGCAACGGCAGACATACCAACCCAACTCGCCGGCCTCCTAGTCCTAAGCGACTTCGGCATCAGCGCCAGCCCTCCCGAGGAAACGTGGCCCTGGTCCGCAACCGAGCCCCTACCCGCCACCACGAGCGAAACGGCGCTCTTCGCCGACGCAAAGGTTGTCGTGCACCCTCCAGCGTTGGAGAAGTGTCCGCGGTGTTGGCGGTTCGCTAGGGAGAGCGAGGAGGCGCTTTGTCGGCGGTGTGGGGAGGTTGTTGGCTAAGGTGTTTTGGGTGAGAGGTGGGCGTACAGGCTCTGAGAAGTCGGTCTGTGTGTATTGTATGTGTGTGAGATGATTGTAGGATAGCTTGTTGGAAAACCCATGGATAGATCGTTATGCATAACAATGGCAAGCGCTGTTGGGTCTGCAGTGAGAAGGAGATGTGACGCCAACTGAATCCAGGCGACCTGCTGTGCTTTACGTCAAGATCTTGCGGTCTCAAAAATAATTCGAGGGTATCAAGAATATACATTCAGTACGAATACTTTGTTAGTCGCGCTAGGCCAACTCAGAACAGCCTGCCACGCCTCACGTATCTAGCAAGTAGCCCAGTGTGCCAGCAGCGTCCCAGAGCAGTGCAACCAATTGTGCAGCTCTTCCTCCTCCTGCTGCGGTCCTCCGACAACAAACACCAGGCCCAGGCGCGCGCCACGCGCCACGCGGCCCTAAACAAGTAAAGAATCAACTCTTGCAGCAACGCGCTAATAGTCAGCACCAAGAATGCATCATGCACAGTGCAAAGCTTTGCAGCTTTCGAAGAGACCCGGCTCCGTTACAAGACCCAGAAACGCCCCCATATTACAAGCGCGTGGAGAGGAGGGGACCCGAAGGTCAGCGATGTCGGCGTTAAACATAGTAAAAAGTACAGGAAGCGGACCTATTCGTGCGTCCGTCATATCATGCGTCGGAGGTATCGTGTCCCAAGGAAATACAGAGGCGAGGGATGTCTTGTTGCATAAGGCGAACATGGTGACAGACATCAAGGTGCTTTTAAAAGGAAGCAGTCGCTATTGGAGGAATGCGAAACCATGGAAGAATTCGATCGGTGACCTAAGAGCTGCTGAAGAGTTTCAATCGTCGCTGTTGAGTGACCGATTCTGATCGCTGGTAGGTGGTGTGGTTCGGAGCTGCGAGGAGCTGCCAAAGCTGGAGAGATGTTTTCCGTGCTCGTCCGGACCCTTTGGCTTCCGCTTGAAGAAGCTTTTGAATCGTCCAGTCGAGTTCTTCTTGCCGGGGCTCAGCCCCGTGGAGGCGTGGGCGTTCAAGTCTCCAGGGTGGGATGTAGGAGCGGACAGCATCGACTCCTTGGGTAGGCACGGGACATCCTGATCGCCGTTCCTGGCATCGCGTGTGGTGCGTCGCTTCGAGCTCATCTGTCGCCACCAGCTCGAGTCGCGTGACAGATCAGATCGAGTTGCGCCGCTTTCGCCACTCATCTTGTTGCTCTCCCACTTCTGCAGCTGGGAGCCTTCGAGATTGCCGTTAGCGCCTTGCGAGAGATCTACCTCCGAATGGCTCTGTGGCGACGATTGTTGGACGGGATAAAGCTCGACAACTGCGGCCAAGTTAGTACCGGAAACACAACCGGGTTGGCCAGATGTACTTTGATGCTTACCCTGACTGCGCCTGGCGGGGGCGGGCGCTGTGACTGGCCTGCCGTTATCTCTGTTCTTCTTGGAGGAAGAGCGTGTCAGCGTATCCTTACGGTCCGCTCTGGCACGATCCTCGTTGCTGGCATCCGAGCCCCTGGGATCCCCATCGGCGGCATTTGGAGTGTGCGTGACGAGTATCGCAGTGAGGTTGGCATCGCCGCTACCTCGCCTGGAGGAACTCTGATTTTCTCGGGACGCAAGTGCCATAGCAGCAGACGACCTGCGTGATGCAGGAACAATGCCCTGGCCAGAACCGTTGGACTCGTGGCGAGCTTCTTCCTCTGATATTGTCGGTGGTGCGGGTACGGTAGCACCGGGCTTGGGTGGGCCGCCAGAGAAGGGGCTGGGCGTTGGATCGGATAAGAATGAAGCTTGCAACATGCTAAGATGCATGGGACTCTTCGTCTTTCTTCTTTGCTTCTCCTGGTCGATCCTGTCATCCCAGATGGACTTGTTGGTCAGGATTTCATCTACGGCGAAACGCATCGCAGGTAGAATATCGGTCACAGCCTCAAAGAGAGGCCTGGCGAAGATGTTCATGAAGCCGATTTGAGACTCTCCAAGCTTGATCGTGTCGTTCTGGACGGGCGGTCCTCCGAAAAGACAAGATGGCATCTGTAGCTCTTCTTCCATTGTTCCCTGGTCGCTGAATTCGTCCGTGAGGATGTTGGCCCACTTGGCGGCAGTGTCGAACTTGCGTGCCTAGATCAGAGTTAGAACAGCTGTAGCGGGATACTGGAGGTGCGTGGGAGAACGTACGACGTTGCAGATATCGGCGCACTTGATTAGAAGACCACAGGTCAAGTCCTTGTGCTCCTCGCGGACCTTGACGCTCCAGCCATCGGTTATACCCTTGTCATGCGCAATCTTCTCTTGTAGGCTGCCCAGATCGCTCATGTACTTGAAATGCAACCCCATGTCGGTAGCAAGAATGTTGTTGATCATCAACTTGCGCATAGCAATGTCGGAGAAGACCTTTGGCCAGTAACGACGCAGGATCTGCGAGTAGGCAGCACAATGGAAGGATTCAAGTACGGAGCGGTCGTTGTAGAGCTGTGCCAGAGGGGCGTTGAGGGCCACGAGGAATGCATTGTTAACACCAGGATGACCAACGTCGTGTCCGATGGCGGAGATTAGCAGTGTGAGGGCGTCAAAAGGCTTCAGTAGTTCGGCGATGGGGGATTTGTGCACGAGGGCGTCTTTGCTGGTGGGAGGGTATGCTGGCAGGGTCCCTATCCGCACCAGGAAATGGAATAGCGCTTGGAGCACATCTACGACATGACGGAAATTGTGGTATTTCACAAACTCGTTGTACGCGGTGCGGCTGGCCAGGAGAAACACGACCAGCTCGTCTGCAGGTCACGTTAGCGTCGCGATGCAACGAAGACGGAAATTGCTTGCCTTTGGTCATGTGCCACTGAGATAGCTCTGGCGCGGACAATGCATGCTCCAGCATCACCAGCGCAGCGTAGAGCAGCTCATCGTCGGTGAAGTCGTGTGCTGAAAAGGCCCAGGTAGCTACCTTTTCCTCTACCACTCTCCTTCGATCTTCTTCTAGTTCAAAGTCACTGCGTGGGTTAGTCAGTGCAGCGCTCGGCTCAGTCTCGACTTACGAAGCTTCTATTGAATCGCTGACCGTTTCTGGATTGCAGATGCCCGTCATCAAGTTGGAAACCATGGCCTCACGCAGATATGCGTATGGCTTCGCATCGTCTACGCCGACCCACGATAGTTTGCGGTTTCTTTTTGTTGTCAGAAAGCTTGCTTCTGCGCGCGCAGCCTCCTTCTGCAGCCTGTAGGCGTGGACGGCCAGGCCGTGCATGCGATCTTTGGACAATGGACTCGACAAGACATCCACAGCGCCAGAGTCGAGGTATTTCGATAAGCGGACCGTGTCGGTAAGGACCTGGGTCTTGTTCAGACTTGACGGAGGGGCCGCCGCGGAGGCTGAGTCGCGCTCCAAGCCAGTCAGCATGACGACAGGCACGACCAGCTTGGAGAAATTTCTTGACGAGATCTCGGAGGAGACGTGTGTGAGCAAGTGGGTGCCGTATGTGTCGTCAGGCTCGTTGTCTACCCTCATGATGCGCGACGATGTGGGCGAAGGTGTGCGAGGTTCGCGCGACAATCGTTTCAGTCGCAATTCTTCGTCGTAAGGGACGTCGAGGATGACGAAGGTCGGTATATTTGATTTTGTTGCGTCGGCCAGCTGAGTGATCTTGGCCAGGCACGAGCGGCCTGAACCGCAGATGTGTACTGCGACGAAGGTAAGCATTAGCGTCACGGCGGGTGTACAGGAGCTGGGTACCTTCATTGAAGATGGACAGAATGGCCTCGACGTTGGCGTGCACCTCGACAGGCGGGGGCTTGCCGAGGGCAAAGTAGCTCTGTCCGACGTTGCCCGTGCTGGTTCTGGCAATGAGAGAGCTCGACAGCGTCTCGCGCCTCACGTGCTCATCGTGGACGCGCCGGTCGACGTAGATGACGTTGCATGCGCCATGTTCCATGGTCTCCACCTATGCAGCGGCGACGGGCCGCGCAGAGGGGAAGTGGGCAGATGGGTTGGCAGCGAGGTAGAGAAGCGCGTGGCAACGGGTCGCGTGGAGGTTGCTGGGCCGGCGATGGGGGTGTGCCCGCGGGGGCTGGCGGCGGTGCACGTGGAGGCCAATGGCAGGTGTGTCGGGTTGCGACAGCGCGCGTTCGCTCGACAGCGCTCCAGACGAAAGCAGCCGCGGCGGGCGTGGGACAGCGCAGAGGGTGAGGATCAGAAGTGAAATCAGGACCGGAATCAAGACCAGGGCCGAGAGCAGACACACGGACAGGCGTGCGCCCGTGGAGCTGAGGTGCGATGTGAAACGTCGACGGCGAGGGCAAGGCCAGGGGTGTGGGTGACACAGAGGGAGGCGGTCCCAGGCTCTCGTGCAGCAGGCGCACTAGCGTTCTGCAGGCGGCCAGGAAGGCGCGAACAGCGAGCAGGGACGATAGGGACGAGTTGGAGCAGCAGGCGCGGTGGGCGTCGGCGTGGTTGTGTAGGCGGCGGGGGGGAGGAGGAGGCGGGCGCGGGCAGTTCAGGGTGGTGGTGGTAGTGCGTCGTGGTGGAGGTGCGTCGTGGTGGTGAGGATGCGTGGAGGTGGTGCGTGCAGCGTGCAGTGTGGTGTTGTTGGGGTCTGCTCTGCTGTGCTATGCTGTGCTGTGGGCGGTGCTAGCCAGTGCGGCGTCAATGTCGCAAGCAGCGGCGCGCTCGCGGAATGGACAGGCCTGTGAGCAGCATCGGGCGCACTGCAGAAGCACGGCGAGCGGACGGGCCGGCGCAGAGGCAGGCGCGAGGCAGGCGGGGAGCAGAGCGCGTGTTGGGGGGCTCGGGGGGGTGGAGCGTCGAGCGACGAGCGTCGAGTGTCGAGCGTGTCGAGGGTCGAGTGCGGGTGTGGAGCGAGCGAGAGGACGTGAGAGACTAGGCGGCGTGGTGGACGACGAAAGCAGTATCGAGGCTGCTGGCTACGGCGCATTGAGTATGGGGGCTCATCCTTCCCCACCCACCACCTCAGCAGCTGCAGCATGGCGAAGCTGACTCGGAAGCTGATTCGAAGCGCCACGGCCTTCCAGAAGCTTTTCTCTCCGCTGCCCTGCTGCCCTGTCCTGCCAATGACAGTAGCCTCGCCCTCGTTCGCAGCGCACCCATTCCCTCTCCCTCCCACTCCAGCCTCCGCCCATGCGCCCTGCCGCCGCGCCCAAGCAGCAAGCTGTCACTCACCTCGCCCACTGTCAGCCTCACCTCGTCCGTCTGCCGCTGCCGCCATCGCCCGTGCCCAGCCCTCGTTCGCCTCGGCCGTGCTCTGAAACAAGCCAGAACACAGCCTGTGCTGACCTACCGTACTGACCTACCGTACTGACCTGCTGTACACAGTGCATGCCTACATGCCTACATGCCTACATGCTTCCCTCTTGCACGCCCGCAACCCTAGCCGCCTGTCTCTTGCGCTGCTCGCCCGGTTGGCTGCGTCTGACACTCCGTCTCGCCCCAGTCCTGCCAACCGCTGTTCTGTCCCCGCCCACCTCGCCACTGCAGCGTCATCCTGCCCCCACCGCTGCGTGGAAGCCTTCTAGAAGTGGCAACCGAAATCACCGCGTCTAGAGACAGCGCCCACAGCGCCCTCACCCTCCACCCGCCTCGCTGGCGCCCACTGCAGATCCCACTGTCCAGTATACTATACTTGCTTGCTTGCTTCGGGCCGCTTGCGGACCTGCTGTGCTTGCCTTGCCGTGTGTTGCCTCTGGATCGACATGCCTGATCCTCGGTCGCGTGCCAGAAGGATGCACTCCTCACACCTTGCTTCCCCATGCATGCACCCCCCGTCCTTGCTTCACCTGCACCTGCACCTGCACCTGCACACACTTCTCACCCATCAACACTGCCCTACTACCTACTTGCACCCTATCCGTGATACGATCCGTTCTGAAATCCCTCGTCCACCCCTACACCTGCGTTAACACCAGAAGGGCAGGTGCGCTCGCTGCTGGGTCGCGCTACACACGTAATCAGAAATGGCCCGAGACCCCACCAACTACATCAACCACGGCCATTTTCCCCGCTGCACGCTGGATGCAGCACGCTCAAGACACCCATTCCGTCCACTGTCTCGCGCCCCAAAACCTCAGACCTCCATGTGTCTCACCCTGGCTCAATGCTTTCGTGTGTCTCTCTTCCAACCTCATGCTCCTCGACCTGTCCTCGCTGCCCTCATCACCCTCTAGCGCCATACGCCATACCAGGTTGCGCCTCGTTGACGAGGCTGTCGATCGACTGCCCATGTCAGCTGAATTCCGGACGTTGCTGCCTTTTCGGACAAGGCCTGCCGTGTGCCATCAACGGCTCCACCACCCTCGCTCAGACACCGATCGCGACTTCGGCCCTACTGCACAACTGCCGGTATCCTTCCTCTCGGCCAGGGGCCTCGGCACATGTCATGTACATGCACGCAATACGGCCATTCGACAAGCAAGGCTAGCCCTCTGTAGCGTCATCACTGTGCACGTACGGGGTACTTGTCCGTTCAACCTCTTGAGAACAAACACACGCCTTTGGCAGACCATGCTGAGTGCTATTCAAGCTGATGCCAATGTATACTGCTGACCATCAACACGACTATCAACATGACCATCAACACGACTATCAACATGACCATCAACACGACTATCAACATGACAATTAACATGACAATCAACATGCATATCAACATGACAATCAACATGCATATCAACATGACTAACTGTCAACACGACTGACCATCAACACGACTATCAAAATGAGCTATTCACATGATTATCAACACGACTAACTGCCAACACGACTGACTGCCACACCACTAGACTATACCCAACCACGTTCCCTGCACCTCTCTACTTGAACTCACCCTGAGGATGCATGCCGTCTGGAATCTCTACGCCCTTTGTGTACGCAGTCTGGTTCTTCAGCTTTCCCCACGCCTGCACAACCGCCGGTAGCACGGTCCTGCCGGCGTGCTTCGCCTCACTGTTAGGCACTGGCCACGGTACCGAGGTGTTCTTGTTGTTCAGCTGTCCGGCGTAGCTGCTGTTGAAGAACATCTGCGAAAACGGCACTGCGCCGCTCCACTTTCGCAGCTCATCCCCCGTCTTCTCTGCCACAAACTTGTACACGTTGGCGCCCACGTCCCATCGTCCCAGGTTGTGGAGGCCCCAGTTGGCTTGGACAGTCGACAGCTCGCTGTAATGGTTGTAGTACGTGTCATCTGTAGTACCAACGAGCTTCTTTGGCACAGCATCTCCAAGCAACAGACCCACGATGCGGTTCTGCTGGGCGTAAGAGTGGTTCTCATCAAAGGTCACAACAACGAGAGTGTTCTTCACTATCATGTGTTAGTACGACGAGTCTGCGGCGAGAGTGGCAACATACTGAAGTTCTTGTTGTTCAGCAGCGGCTCAAGGAAGTTTCGAGTCCACGTGCCAGCAACGGTAACAGTAGTGTCATGTCCGTCGCTGGTCATGTTCGGCGTAATGAACATCCATTGAGGCAGCTGGTTGTTCTTGAGGTCCTCTTGGAACAAGGTCAAGTTCTTGATGTTGGCCAGTCTCTCCGGCTTCTGTGCAACCGAGTCGTACAGCACAGCTGGGTTGTGCTTGCGTACGTACATGTTTGCACCCGTTTGCTGGTTGCGGTAGTCGAAGCCTTGGTAGCCGGTAGATGGCATGTCTACTTGTTGTCAGTACAGCTGCGTTACAAGGCCGGCTATGCTTACCTTCTTGGTACTCTCCCCAGCTGATACCCTTGTCCTCCAACAGATCAACCACAGTGGAGACGTTCGAGGGAATGTTGATCATGTTGTCGTGGTTGACGCCGTAGTAGTCGCCAGAGACAGCAGCAGCGTAGTTTGGCATCGACGGGTGCGTCACAGCGAACTTGTTGGTGAGGCTGATTCCCTTCTTTGCCAGCGCAGCCAAGTTGGGGTCTCCAATAGCGAGGTCATAGTCCGTGTTCTCGAGCCAGATGATGGCGATGCGGTCGAATGCCTTGCCCTTGACCCAGTCCTTCTTCGCGAGACCTTGGGTTGCCAGCAGGGCCAGCGAGAAGATTGCTTTGGAGAGCATGCTGAAGTCGTACGGCGGAAATAGGCAGAAACGACAGACGTGTGTTCAGCAACAACAGAGCAACAGTCAGGGTAGAATCACTTACAAAACGCTGAAGAAAAGAGCTGCCAATATCGCTTGTCCTGCGTACTGGGCCACCTCCGCTCTGACCTCCTGCATCCTCTCCTGCGCCATCCACACCTTCCACCTATGGTAACAAGCAGATGCGCAACGTGTGCTGCCATGTCCCAATAGTCTCCCATCTTCACCAAGCAGACCCAAGGCCGACAACGCCTGCCTAAGCTTTTCGGGAAGGTAATCAAGCTTTGATGACAGAGCGTGCGCGTTGGATTGGCTGAGCTTGGCTCGGGGATACAGGAGGGTGGGGCTAGGGGCGGCAGATTGGCAGTTTGTGGTCCAGGGCCCAACAGGTCCGTGGAAGCTACATCCATGCGTTCGAGTGTCGCCACGCGTCTTTCTAGAGATGGCGGCGTTGCCGCGTGGGAATTGTAGGTTCTTGGAAGTCTACTGCATACCTACACATGCAATTCTCGCGAGCACAATCCACAACCCCCGCACTGAAGGCACACTAAACGACAGGCTAGCATAGTGGACTGCTGCCGCAGATGACAACATTTCGGTCAACTTCGAGATGCGTCAAGAGAAGGCTGTCAGGATGAAGGAGATATCAAGAGCTGCCCAGATGAACGAAGAAGAACAGGTCGGACTGTTGAGAGAGGGCGAGCAAGATGTCGATCAATCAGACGAAGAAGAGTTGTTTGCAGAGAAGTCCGTTAGATTGGATGGTCACCGGTATTGGGTTAAACGCGCTGTCATTGCGTTGTTATCGATATGCACCCTCATACTGATAACACACTGGCTTCGAAGTCCACTGAAGCATGAAGCGCCTCCCCCGGCGCAGGCCACACTACGAGCAGAAGACGACTACATCTTAGACCCGCACTGGGACTACGCTGCCGAACCCACGACCAGAGAGTACTCCTGGACCATTGCAGACCATGAACTGAATCCAGACGGCGTGTTCCGACCGATGATGCTCATCAACTCGACATTCCCTGGTCCTCTGGTTGAAGTCAACGAACACGACGAGATCGTCGTTCACGTGCACAATGAAGCCACCAACGCGACGTCCATCCACTGGCATGGACTTTACCAAAACGGCACAGCACATATGGATGGCACAGTCGGTGTTACAAACTGCCCCATCGCGCCCGGCCAGACATTTACCTACCGCTTCAACGTCACCGGCCAGTCAGGAACGTACTGGTACCACAGCCACGTGTCTATGCAAGCCTCAGATGGTCTTGTCGGTCCGCTCGTCATACACAGTCGGCAGGAGAGAGAGCTGCAGAAGCTGGCATACAAGCAAGATCGCGTCGTGCTCCTCTCAGATCACTACTACGATCCCTCGTCCGAGCTCTCGATGCAATACCTCGCCCCTGGCTCTGAGAACGACGAGCCCGTCCCTCCATCCGCGCTCATCAACGGGCGGAACGTACGCAACTGTACGTCGCTTCCCGATCGGAACTGCTCTTCTACGGGGCGTAGTAACGCTCTTTTCGATCTGTCTTCAAACGAGAGCACGCGTCTACGCATCATTAACGTGGGCGCCTTCGCCGAGTTCTCGCTGCAGATCGATGAGCACGAGTTCAGCGTTACGGAGGTGGATGGCACAGACGTCCATCCGCAGTCTATCCACCGGCTCAACATCAACCCCGCGCAGAGATACAGTATCGTGGTTCCGCCACCTGCAGCGCCAAACGAGGGCGGATATTGGATGCGAGCGAGGATGGTGACGCATTGTTTTGCGTACGAGAACCTGGAGCTGCAAGAGGAGGTCTGGGGCATCGTGCGGTACGACCACGGCGATGAGAAGACGGATATCGACCTGCAGAGGCCACACAGCAAAGACTGGCCCGAAATCATCGAAGTCGAGTGTCGCGACCTCAACACCACGGCCCTCGAGCCCGTCCAGGCTATGCGGGCACCCGACACAGCAGACGATTTCATCTACCTACGCTCCAGTTTCCAGATCGGCGACTGGCGACTCAGCCGCGGCTACCTAAACGAAAGCTCCTGGCGAGGCAACGTGAGGAACCCCATCCTACACACTCTCCTCTCCAACAAAACCTCCACCCCCTCAGGAAGCGGCTTCGACAGCACCAACTTCCCCCCCAAAACCCAAATGGTCTACACCACCACGGGTCTCCGAACCATCGACATCCTCGTCCAAAACCTCGACGACGGAACCCACCCCTTCCACCTGCACGGCTACAAATTCTGGATCCTCCGCAGCGGAAAGGGATACGCGCCCCAGCCCTCCTCCACCCCGTCTCTATACGACAACATCGACCTCGCGAACCCGCTGAGGAGAGATACAGCGAGCGTCGAGGCCTACGGGTGGGTGCTGCTGCGGTTCGTCGCTGATAATCCCGGCGCGTGGGCGTTTCACTGCCATATTGGGTGGCATAATGAGGCTGGACTTGGGATGGTGTTTGCTACGCGGGTCGAGGGGATACAAGATGTGACGGGGGAGGCGAGGGGGTGGTGTGGGGT